>JAVIAB010000008.1:4912150-4987150 GCA_032433765.1 Megaustenia siamemsis | reverse complement strand
CTATATATTTTCTGTCCCAGCTGTGTGATCTCTCATCAAGTATGTTCATTTTATCCTGCATCTGTCCATGATTCTGTGATAGGAGAACTATGTCATCAGCAAAGTCTAAGTCATCAAGTTGCTTAGTCAGTGACCACTGGATCCCGTTTCTATTATTCTGAGTTATTTTTATAATGCAATCTATGGCCATTAGAAAGAGAACTGGAGATACAAGGCATCCCTGCCTTATCTTGTTCTTATTTCAAATGTTTCTACAAGATGCCCTTTGTGCACAACATTACATTTCATGCCTTCATACATTGTTCTTATCAAATTAATAAACTTTATGGGGATTCCGAAATGACTGAACTTCCAAACTATTCCCCTGTCTAAACTATCAAATGCCGTTTCGTAATCTATGAAAGGTAAAAGGTAAAAGGTAAAAGGTAAAAGGTAAAAGGTAAAATACGAGACGTGAATCGGCTTCTTAGCACGCGAGTTTTCACCCATATGTGCTCGGCCGCCTGTTCAGGTGTATTCGGAGACTTCTGGACAGTGTCGCTTCAAGCATCGAAACTCAAGATGCGAGGCGGCATTCTTCAACTTCCCAGAGTAATACCCTGGTACCCATTCTTATTTTATCTTAACTGTGATACTGGACACATTTTATCTTTACTGTGATACTGGACACATTTTATCTTTACTGTGATACTGGACACATTTTATCTTTACTGTGATACTGGACACATTTTATCTTTACTGTGATACTGGACACATTTTATCTTAACTGTGATACTGGACACATTTTATCTTAACTGTGATACTGGACACATTTTATCTTTACTGTGATACTGGACACATTTTATCTTTACTGTGATACTGGGACACATTTTATCTTTACTGTGATACTGGGACACATTTTATCTTTACTGTGATACTGGGACACATTTTATCTTTACTGTGATACTGGACACATTTTATCTTAACTGTGATACTGGACACATTTTATCTTTACTGTGATACTGGGACACATTTTATCTTTACTGTGATACTGGGACACATTTTATCTTTACTGTGATACTGGACACATTTTATCTTTACTGTGATACTGGACACATTTTATCTTTACTGTGATACTGGGACACATTTTATCTTTACTGTGATACTGGGACACATTTTATCTTTACTGTGATACTGGGACACATTTTATCTTTACTGTGATACTGGGACACATTTTATCTTTACTGTGATACTGGACACATTTTATCTTTACTGTGATACTGGGACACATTTTATCTTTACTGTGATACTGGGACACATTTTATCTTTACTGTGATACTGGGACACATTTTATCTTTACTGTGATACTGGGACACATTTTATCTTTACTGTGATACTGGACACATTTTATCTTTACTGTGATACTGGGACACATTTTATCTTTACTGTGATACTGGGACACATTTTATCTTTACTGTGATACTGGGACACATTTTATCTTTACTGTGATACTGGGACACATTTTATCTTTACTGTGATACTGGACACATTTTATCTTTACTGTGATACTGGGACACATTTTATCTTTACTGTGATACTAGGACACATTTTATCTTTACTGTGATACTGGGACACATTTTATCTTTACTGTGATACTGGACACATTTTATCTTTACTGTGATACTGGACACATTTTATCTTTACTGTGATACTGGGACACATTTTATCTTTACTGTGATACTGGGACACATTTTATCTTTACTGTGATACTGGACACATTTTATCTTTACTGTGATACTGGGACACATTTTATCTTTACTGTGATACTGGACACATTTTATCTTTACTGTGATACTGGGACACATTTTATCTTTACTGTGATACTGGGACACATTTTATCTTTACTGTGATACTGGGACACATTTTATCTTTACTGTGATACTGGGACACATTTTATCTTTACTGTGATACTGGGACACATTTTATCTTTACTGTGATACTGGGACACATTTTATCTTTACTGTGATACTGGGACACATTTTATCTTTACTGTGATACTGGGACACATTTTATCTTTACTGTGATACTGGACACATTTTATCTTTACTGTGATACTGGGACACATTTTATCTTTACTGTGATACTGGGACACATTTTATCTTTACTGTGATACTGGACACATTTTATCTTTACTGTGATACTGGGACACATTTTATCTTTACTGTGATACTGGGACACATTTTATCTTTACTGTGATACTGGGACACATTTTATCTTTACTGTGATACTGGGACACATTTTATCTTTACTGTGATACTGGGACACATTTTATCTTTACTGTGATACTGGGACACATTTTATCTTTACTGTGATACTGGGACACATTTTATCTTTACTGTGATACTGGACACATTTTATCTTTACTGTGATACTGGGACACATTTTATCTTTACTGTGATACTGGGACACATTTAATCTTTCCTGTGATACTGGGACACATTTTATCTTTACTGTGATACTGGGACACATTTTATCTTTACTGTGATACTGGGACACATTTTATCTTTCCTGTGATACTGGGACACATTTTATCTTTACTGTGATACTGGGACACATTTTATCTTTACTGTGATACTGGGACACATTTTATCTTTACTGTGATACTGGACACATTTGATCTTTACTGTGATACTGGATACATTTTATCTTTACTGTGATACTGGGACACATTTTATCTTTACTGTGATACTGGGACACATTTTATCTTTACTGTGATACTGGGACACATTTTATCTTTCCTGTGATACTGGGACACATTTTATCTTTCCTGTGATACTGGGACACATTTTATCTTTACTGTGATACTGGGACACATTTTATCTTTACTGTGATACTGGGACACATTTTATCTTTACTGTGATATATATGCTCAGTAGAGGTCTAACAACAGTTACAGTCATAACCAACTGACATGCACGAGTACAATTTTGAAGCCTAAAGTTATAGTAAGTCTTGTGTAGTCTTATTGAGTTCATTTTAGTCTAATTTGGTCTACTTTAGTCTAATTTGGTCTATTTTAGTCTAATTTGGTTTATTTTAGTAGGCAGTTCATCGTCATTTCGCACCGAACTCTAAAGTTCTCAGACACCCCCCCCCCCCCCTTTCCCAATCCGTCCTTAGTGCGTTCTCCGGTATGAAGCATGTCCACCACACACTAGCGAAAGGTAAAAATGGCTTCAGCTCAGATACACAAACTACGTAGTACAAATGAATACCGTGTCTCCAGCCTCAATAGTCGTTGGACTAATATATGTATATACAACTATGATCATAAACAAAGACATTTCTCAAGACCTACAATTAAATATCACAGTTGAGGGAATACATCTGGAGACAGTCCAGAGTTACAACTACCTGGGACATACTATAACCAGTGATGGAAAATGCAAAATTGAAATAAACAAAAGAATAGGGGTGGCAAAAATTAATTTTAATGCGATGAAAAATATACTAACAACAAAACAAATATCAACAGGGCTGAAACTAAGAATTGCAAAATGTTACGTCTTCTCAATATTCTTGTATGGTGCAGAAACATGGACATTAGACAAGAAAACAGAACAGAAAATTGAAGCCTTTGAAATGTGGATTTATAGAAGAATAGGTAGAATTGGATGGAAACAAAGGAAAACAAACGATGAAGTTTTAAAACAAAGAAAAATAAAAAGAGAACTACTAAACACAATTAAGACAAGACAAATAAAATTTTTGGGGCGTGTTAAAAGACACAACAGCCTACTAAAAGTAATATTGGAATGGAAAATACAAGGTAAAAGAGGCATAGGCAGACCAAGACTAACATGGACGAGTACATCAAAAGATGGACAAGTCAATATATGACAACCTGTACCATCAAAGCAAGAAACAGAGAAGAATGGCGATCCATGGAAGCCGACCTTCGTTTGCTGAGACGGCACTCGATGATGATGATAATATATATATATATATATATATATATATATATATATATATATATATATATTTTGTTTACTTCTATGTACTTTTCAATCACTGTCCTCATATGACTTTTTTACCCAACTGTTTTTCTTAAATCCACATTGTTGTTCTTCTAATTCATTATTAATTTTATTCTTAATATTTCCTCGTCTAACTTTTAGCAACATTTTAAATATATGGCTCATTAAGCTTATTATTCTAGAAGCTGTTAATTTAGCTTTACTCGAGACCAGAAAACCAAGGTAGTAATTCAGAAAGTAGCAATAACCAAATTATTTGTAGGATAAAGTGAGAGTTTTCTTATTCAACTTTATCATGAACATTATGAGGGACTGATTGGTCTAGAGGCAAGACGCCGGCCTCGAAACAAAGAGGTTGTGGGTTCAAATCCCGGCTACACTTTTGGGGTTTTTTATTAATTATTTTTCTTTGCGGCGACCACCCCTGATCTCAACCGCGGGGCTCTCGGCTTGAAACGTCAGTTACTATGAGTACTTCCGAAGACGGTGTTTTCTGCCTGTGCGGCGAGGGACCCCTGTGAACACGGCTGCCAGGGAAAAACGGATTAACGTTCAGTTCCTAGACTCTAGGGACTTCGTCAGAAGTAAAAGCTGGCGAACGCAATTATAAAAAAAAGTAATTAAAAAAATAACAATATACATTATTGTTAACGTAATTATTGAGAACATTAATTTGTCCAGCATCTCTTAGTTTTCTCAAACTTACAAGATATGCCCCGGTTTCTCCTCTAAAAACATTCCTCCATTTCCCCGTTTTCAGTTCCGAAAGTTATGCCAACCCTATTTAAGAATGCCTCGTGGGCACGCCCACCAACCACTATCTCCCAACTCTCCGCCACTGGAACTATCTCGTCCATACAATCTGGGGAAATCCAACGAAAGTTGCCGATAAAGGGAGCTAACTAGATGACAACTTGTTAAGCAAATATAAAGAAGGACTTGATAATATGAGCGCCTCAGTTCAAGAAAGAGAAGTCTAATTCCCCCATGTTTGTAGGTAATTACTAACCCTAAGTGAAGGTATTACGTCTGTAAGGACGGAACTATGTTTGCCCCTAGTCGACGCTGAATGTGAGTTTGGGAATAGTAAAATACGTACCGAGGTGAGGACGAATTTAGTGACCTCAGTGGCGTAGCATCTGCGGTATGGGTTGTTCGGATGGGGTAAAATTAAAATTACAAAATAGCTAATGACAAAATAGAAGATAAATTGTATAGTACGTGATGGTAGTTCTTGAATTGTGGATTTCTTCTTTCCTTCCTCATTTGTCTTTCAGCGTCGAGGGAGATATAATTTGAGTTTTTGTTTTTCTGTTTGCCTCTGATGGTATTATGTTTCCTTGTGGTTCTAATATTTCGTTAATCCATCATTTCGCGTTCGGCCCTTATGTCTGGTGTTTTTGCAACGTTTATTGAAGGCTCGTTGTGTTGTGTTTTGATCTTTCTGTCTTGTCCACTTGGTCAAACCATGTTATCTGTTGGAATCTGTTGTCAGGGACACGCCATGAGACACAATACAGATTTCCTCTTCTTCTACTTCTCCTTCTTCTAGCTCTTTTACTTCTTCTTTTACAATTATTACATCTTCTTCCATACTTTTTCTACATTTTCTCTGGGTAGTGAGATCCGATGTTTAGCTCTCTCTGGGTTGTGAGATCTGATGTTTAGCTCTCTCTGGGTAGTGAGATCCGATGTTTAGCTCTCTCTGGGTTGTGAGATCTGATGTTTAGCTCTCTCTGGGTAGTGAGATCCGATGTTTAGCTCTCTCTGGGTTGTGAGATCTGATATCTAGCTCTCTCTGGGTTGTGAGATCCGATGTTTAGCTCTCTCTGGGTGGTGCGATCCGATGTTTTAATCTCTCGGATGACGGCAAAAATCAGGAAGTCTCGTGTGCACTATGCGCATGTTAAAACATTTGCAAGTTGGAAATCGAAAGAAAAGACTAAACATGGTTGCTGTCCAGGAAGAATTGATTATAATCTACCAACAAACGTTAAAGCCAAATATTATAGAACATGTGGGTATCTCTGAAGCCCAGATATGTCTGCCTGCATGGCGGGGGACTCCTGAACACACAGCTGTTGGTGTAAAAAATAAAGTAGGAAAAAGTGATATTCACGCAGTCCTGGAAACTTGGCTAGTGACATAAAGCTTGCACACATACAAACATATGTTACATGGTTTAACGCAACCTGTATGTCAAATAATTGATACATCGCATATACCAAATGATCTGACTTCAAATAGAAGTCAAGAGCTTATTCTTCTTTCATCTCAGCGAAAAGAAAAAGAGTTCATAAATGTTATGTAGAGCCAGTCTTAACATATGGATGTCAATCATGGACAATAGGACAACAGACAAGAAAATCGCTGGAGTCTGTAGAAATGTGGTTTTACAGAAGAATGGTGAGAATACCATGGACAGCTAAGAAGAGTAATGAAAACGTTCTGAAAGAGGACAAAGCAAAAAGAGAGCTAATTTCCAATATTAGGAACAAACAATCATCATTTTTTGGCCATGTAATGAGAAGGGAACAACTGGAATATATTGTAACAACTGGGAAAATTGAGGGACGAAGAGATAGAGGCAAAGAGAAAAGATACCAGACAGCTTAAGAGAATGGCTTGGCAGAAGATCAACAACAGAAATGATAAATAACTGTCGAGATCGAAAGTTGTGGAGAGACATGATCACCTACACCAGCAGACACGGTACTTGATGATGATCATGATGACCTCAGCGAACAGCTACTGTCGTGCGTTTAGACGTACAGACCAGTTTGGGTCACAACAATACGGTGTGTTTGAGGTCATCACCGGTTCCTCATAACTTGTCATGTTCTTTGTGTGAGCCATATTTTTATTCTTAATGTGTTGATAGTGCTGCAGTCACGTAGTATATGTTCTGGAGTTTGTCTGGAAGCTCCACATTCGCATGTTTCAACGTCACTGAGTCCTATCTTGTGTAGCTGAGCTCTGTAGCCACAATGACATGTTCTAAGTCTGAATATCTTGGTCCTCTCGTGTCTGTTAAGCTTGTTTAAGCTGTCATGTTCTGGCTCATATTTTCCATACAACTCCCTCCATTCTGTTTTCCCAGCTTGCTTCAGGATTGTTTTTATTTCTTTGAGACTCTGGGGTTGGTTGGACTGTCGAAGGCTCCCACCTACTTTTGTGACTTCATCTGCTTTCTCGTTTCGACGGATATCACAACGTGCTGGTATCGCAGGACTAGTTCTGTCTGTTCTGACAGCAAACACGTTTTGTTCTTTATTTCATAAATGAATCTCACCAGCTCTTGTCTGACACTGTTTGTACAGCAGACCTTTCGTTAGTGTGTATGACAATTTTAGATTTAGGACCTCTTGTGTGTTGAGAGTTTGACCGGCTGTGTGCTGAGCTATCACACCCACCAAAATAAAAAATGGACCTTCCCAAAATGTCAGACCAAAACCTTACACCCAATAAAAAAAAAATTAACCCTCCCAAATATTCATACCAATACTTTACAACCACTAACAGAAAAACGCATTTTCCAAAAAAAGTCGTACTGAAATCTTACACCCACCAAATATAAAATGGACTTTCCCCATAAAAAGATCATTACAAAATCTTGAGTTATTGGGTCAATGAGTTGTCTGTGAGTTATCTGTGAGTTATCTGTGAGTGATGATCATTGCACTTCAAGCTTATACATAGGTACTAGCATCCATTCTCCAGAATATCCTGCAGCGTTCAGCAACTGGCGACTCCAGTTCTGAGTGGGACAAAAACCGTCCACCCTCCACCTTCCACACTCCACACTCCACACTTCACCCTTCACACTTCACACTTCACCCTCCAAACTCCACCCTCCACAATCCACCCTCCACAATCCACCCTGCACCCTCCACACTCCACCCTCCAGACTCCACCCTTCACACTCCACCCTCCACACTCCACCCTCCACACTCCACCCTTCACAATCCACCCTCCACACTCCACCCTTCACCCTTCACCTTCCACCCTCCACCCTTCACCCTCCACACTCAACCCTCCACACTTCACCCTCCAAACTCCATCCTCCACAATCCACCCTCCACAATCCACCCTGCACCCTCCACACTCCACCCTTCACCATCCACCCTCCTCACTCCACACTCCACCCTCCACCCTTCACCCTCCACACTCCACCCTCCACCCTCCTCATTCCACCCTCCACACTCCACCCTTCACCCTTCACCTTCCACCCTTCACCCTCCACACTCAACCCTCCACATTTCACCTTCCACACTTCACCCTCCACTCTCCACCCTTCAACCTCCACCCTTCACCCTCCACACTTCACCCTCCACACTCCACCCTCCATCCTTAACCCTCTACCCTTCACCGTCCACCCTTCACCCTCCACCCTCCACACTCCACTCTCCACCCTCCACCCTCCACACTCCACACTCAACACTCCACCCTCCACTCTCCACCCTTCACCCTCCACACTCCACCCTCCAAACTCCACCCTCCATCCTTAACCCTCCACCCTCCGCTCCTAACATCTCATGTTTAAAAGAAATAAAAACCCACCTACTCCAAATGATCAAATAATGAAACAGGACACCAGAACTAAACATTAAAAGATCGCTTTTGATAGTTCCTGCAATTATATACAAACGGGATGTATAGTAATGCGTCGATCGAGCCAATTATCTCACGGTATCCTGTAACAGGTAAGTATGCCTACCTCAAATACAGCAATACTGTAATAACAGACATAGAACGTTCTCGTTTATAGGAAGGCAACATGGGTTTTGCTTGTAGGCGGGGAAATGAAGCACATTTAGATAAAAGCAAGTTTGGATTATTGCAAGGGTTCGGTTTAAATAAATATGTGTTTAAGTATTGAACTGAGAAGAAAATGACTGGAGGCTGTAGAAATGTGGTTTCACAGAAGAAAGAATGTTGAGAATAACATGGACCGCTAAGAAGAGTAATGAAAACGTTCTCACGTTTTGAAAAAGGCCAAAGCAAAAAGAGAGCTAATATCCAATATTAGGAACAAACAATCATCATTTTTTGGCCATGTAATGAGAAGGAACAGCTGGAATATATTGTAACAACTGGAAAAATTGAGGGACGAAGAGATAGAGTGAAGCAAAGAGAAAAGATACCAGACAGGTTAAGAGAATGGCTTGGCAGAAGGTCAACAACAGAAGCGATAAATAACTGTCATGATCGAAAGTTGTGGAGAGACATGATCACCTACGCCAGCAGGCTTGGTACTTGCTGATGATGATTAAGTCTAAATTGTTAAGGAGAAATAATGCGGAAATATAAATCGTGTGGAAGTTATTGACAAAGTTAGCAGTTACGGTACGACAAGCCTTTTTTTGGAATCCCCAGGACAGGGGACAAAAGGGAAGGCCATAATATATTAGAGGAAGACATGTGGAAGCAGAAATGAAGATGATGAGGAAGAGCCATGGAAAGATCTTAAGAGAATGGCAGAAAACAGAACGTCTTGGAAAGTGTTTGTTGAAGTCCTATGCTCCACAGGGAGCTAAAACGAAGAAGTATAAGAGTTTAGTTTAGTTTAGTTTAGTTTAGGTTAGTTTAGTTTAGTTTGATTTAGTTTAGTTTAGTTTAGTTTAGTTTAGTTTAGTTTAGTTTAGTTTAGTTTAGTTTAGTTTAGTTTAGTTTAGTTTAGTTTAGTTTAGTTTAGTTTAAAGATAAGCACACGTATCAGATATACAAAATATTAAATTCTACGCGGAGCAGAGAGTAAAGTTGTAAAGAACATATACAATAAACATAAGACGAAATGGCTAAACTAATAGAAAGACAAAATAAACTACGACGTTCCGACAAAAGTCTTCATCAGGTATAACAAACAAACTATACAAATTAAACAAAGAAATCCAAGCCAGAAAACACAGCACAGATATAAAAAAATGGCGGAAAGAAATGGTGGAAAAGTTCAAATTTATTGATTTACTTTAGTCGACAGGTCATCTTCACTAAGTGCTCAGACCTTCCACGAAGCACATTCATCAGCATGTAGCGAGTAGCGACAGCGATGCTGTGTTTGTTGAGAAGTCCTCGTTTGAATCCTACGTAGATCTCCAGCCTGACATCTGCCGTGTTAACGTCTTGTCATTGTGTCCGTTCGCCAGCTTTATATCTCTAGCAAAGTTCAGACTGAATTTGACGTGAATATCACTTTTTTCCCTATTTTTTTTTCAGATTAATAGCCGTATGCTCAGGTGTCCGTCGCCATACAGGCATATATTCTCCGACTTCAGATGTGCTCTAATCTTTTTTTTTTAATCGTAGAGAGCTTTGGCCTTTTTGGGTTAAATTTAAACCCCCCAAAAAATCAATTTTGACCCGGCAGCTCTACATTTTTTTTGGCCCACACTTTTCGATTTTTCAGCTATCAAGGTTCTTTAACGTGCGTTGCATGCACACGGGGCCTACTGTTTTTTTTTTTTTTTTTCCAGCCGATAGCCGAGAGGTCTGGACATCGGATCTCACTAACCAGAGTCTAGTAAAGCCACGAAAGGAACTACGGATTCGACTTAAAAAAAATATATATATATATACCTGTAGTGAGAATCGAACTGGAGAACTTCTGATCAAGTAGCCGACGCCTTACATCTAGATCACCCTATGGTGTTGATAAAACATTCCCCTCCCCTCCCCTCACAATTAAAAAAGTCTCGTGTTCATATCCTGATTTCAGCGTTTGAGTTTTGGTTTAAGTTGCCCTTAAGTTACCATTATTATGTGGAAAGTCCGGGGCAATGAAAGCGCGGACAGGGTGGCTAGCTGTGCTGTCGTTGAAGGCGGTCAACCACTGGGTCAGGCGAACGTCATTAATGCCCTCCGATACGCGGGAAGAACACAGGACTTTGACAACCATGAGTCCACGTCACTCCTTCGGATGATAGAGATGGGAGTTAAGATGGGCACAGCCAGAAACGAGAAACTTAGTGGCCGTGTAAGAAGACTTATCAACAAACACAGAACTGGAGTCGTCAGTCGCTGGACACTGAGGGACTTGCTGAAAACGGGATCTGAGCAATTATGGACATGTTCGGAGTACAATGATGATAACTCACAAATAATTAAAAAAAAATAATAATTCAATATTATGTTGATGATTTCTAGTGCACAGTCCTATCTGAAACGGACGTCAAAGAATATGACCTGTGTATAAGTACAGCACGATAAACTGACGCTGCAGCTAACACTCATACGATTTAACCAGTTAAAACTGAGAGGCCCAAATAAAATATCTATAAAATAGAGTTCCGTCTGTGCTCACATTAATTAACCAGGTTCCTAATAATTTGAAATTTCAGAATTCTGAATTCACACAGAAATATATTCCTCACACGCCACCTATCGGTGTGACGGGGATGTTTCTTCTTTCTGCTACTATTATTAACAGCATCGTGATAATAGTAAAATTATGAGATGCAGATAACACAGTCAAAATAGCTAGTTAATCGTTGGCAGTGTTACCTAGCTTTTAGCTTTTCGTGGCAAGGCGCTGTGCCACTGAGTACGGGTTCGATCCTGCTTCGGTTCATATATTGTTCTTTGTTTTTTTTTTCTGTTGTTGATTATTTGTCATTTTTCCCGAGTGCTGTAAACATAGCTCTATCTCTGAATTGGTTTCCTAATGATTCCCTCGTTCAGTCCTCGTCGGTTCTACACAGTTCATGTATCCTAGTCGCTCGTGTTACCAGCAGAGATGTGGGGACGGTAGATGACATTGACGAGAGCGATGAAGATCCTAACACGAGGACAAAGACAAGATGTTCTCGTTTTACGCGCTGAACAGGCTGAAATGTTCTAAACGCTAGAGTTCAGCATTTTGAATTGTTCTAAACGCTAAAGTTGAACAGATTGAAATGTTCTAAACGCTAAAGTTCAACATCTTGAATTGTTCTAAATGCTTAAGTTGAACAGATTGAAATGTTCTAAACGCTAGAGTTCAACATCTTGAATTGTTCTAAACGCTAAAGCTGAACAGACTGTAATTTTCTAAACGCTAGAGTTCAACATCTTGAATTGTTCTAAACGCTAAAGCTGAACAGACTGTAATGTTCTAAACGCTAGAGTTCAACATCTTGAATTGTTCTAAATGCTAAAATTGAACAGACTGTAATGTTCTAAACGCAACAGTCCAACATCTTGAATTGTTCTAAACGCTAAAGCTGAACAGATTGAAATGTTCTAAACGCTAGAGTTCAACATCTTGAATTGTTCTAAACGCTAAAGCTGAACAGACTGTAATTTTCTGAACGCTAGAGTTCAACATCTTGAATTGTTCTAAACGCTAAAGCTGAACAGAATGCAATGTTCTAAACGCTAGAGTTCAACATCTTGAATTGTTCTAAATGCTAAAGTTGAACAGACTGTAATGTTCTAAACGCTAGAGTTCAACATCTTGGAAATATGGATGGTCAAACTCTTTTCTTGTGATCTATTAATAAATAGATCACATATGTATTAATAATAAGTTGAAGTCATCCTTACAGGATGTAAAAGTATATAGAGGAGCAGACGTGGCTTCAGATCATCATCTTCTGTTAGCCAAACTTAAAATTAAACTAAAAAGGTATACTACAACAAATACGGGTAGAAAGTATTTCAATGTAGGGTTTCTTAAAGAACAAGGAATTAAAGATAAATTCGCAGTCACAATATCAAACACATACCAAGTCCTCCAACAACTAGAAAATACAATAAATGTAGAATATCAGTGGAAACATGTCAAGGATATATGGAAAGAGACATGCGAAGAAACACTGGGGTAAAGAGAACACCAGAATAAGGCATGGATGACAGCAGAGACCCTGGACAAAATTAAAGAAAGAAAGAACAAGAAAGCAGACATAAATAAAAGCAAAACGAGAAGTAATAAAGCAAAGACACAGGAAGGTGAACAAAGAAGTAAGAAAATGCATTAAAAGGGATAAAAGGAAATATATAGATGAACTAGCAAAAGAGGCAGAGGAAGCAGCAAATAAAGGGAATATGAAAGAACTGTACAACAGCACAAAGAAATAAAGTGGAAAATACAAACAGATCAACGCCTTTATTAAAGATAAGAAAGGAAATCTGCTTAGTAATATAAGGGAACAAATGGAGAGATGGAAAGAACATTTTGAAGAACTTTTGAACAGACCCGGCTCAAATAATCCTTCAGATATACTACCAACAGAAGAAGAGTTACACGTTAACTGCGGAAAACCAAGCAAAGAAGAAATAATGAAAACCATCAAACAATTAAAAAATGGTAAAGCCACAGGACCAGATAAAATTACTTCGGAAACCACCAAAGCAGATATTAACAACTCTACCAAGATGTTACATAATCTATTAGATAAAATTTGGGAGAGGGAAGAAATACTTAAAGACTGCAAAGAAGGTTATATGATCAAACTACCAAAGAAAGGAAGTTTACAGGAGTGCACAAATTATAGGGGAACTATGCTACTATCAGTGCCAGGAAAAATATTAAGCAGAATAATTCTAGAGAGACTTAAAGAGGCCATAGAGAAACATTTGAGAGATGAACAAGCAGGTTTTAGGAAGAACAGATCATGTGCAGATCAAATAACTACTCTACGTATAATAGATGAACAAAGTTTAGAACTAAAATCCCCATTTTATACTTGATGATTTAGACTTTGTTGATGACATAGCTCTCCTATCACACAGCCATCAACAGATGCAGGATAAAATGAGCATATTAGATGAGAGATCACAACAGCTAGGACTGAAAATACATAGAGATAAGGCACAAATTATGAAATTAATGCAGTTGGCAATAACCAAATAAAATTAGGAGAAATACCTCTACTAGACGTACAATCGTACATATATCTGTGAAGTAATATAGATAAAGAGGGAGGAACAGAAAATAATACAAAAATAAGGATATCAAAAGCAAGAGGAGCATTTGTTGCACTAAGAAACATATGGAAGTCCAAAGAAATTAGGTTAAATACTAAAGTAAAACTGTTGAACTCCAGTGTTAAGTCAGTCTTATTATATGGCTGTGAAACATGGAGAACAACAAAATTGACAATCATGAAGATACAGACTTTCATTAATGGATGCTTACGCAGAATAAAAGGATGGAAATGGCAGGACAAAATCACTAAAATAGAATTATGGAAATGTACCAGTCAACTACCAGTGGATAAAGAGATACAGCGAAGATGATGGCGCTGGATAGGACACACACTACGAAAGCCAACTGAGAATATTACACAACAGGCCCTTTTTTTAATCCCCAGGGGAAAAGACAAAGAGGAAGACCAAGGAATTTTTGGAGAAAACAGACAGAAGCAGAGATGAAGATGATGGGGAAGACATGGCACGATCTAAAAAAGAATGGCAAGAAACAAAACGACTTGGAATGTGTTTGCTGAAGACCTATGCTCCACTGGGAGCTGAAAGTGTTTATTGAAGACCTATGCTCCACTGGGAGCTGAAAGTGTTTGTTGAAGATCTATGCTCCACAGGGAGCTGAAAGTGTTTGTTGAAGACCTATGCTCCACTGGGAGCTGAAAGTGTTTGTTGAAGACCTATGCTCCACTGGGAGCTGAAAGTGTTTGCTGAAGACCTATGCTCCACTGGGAGCTGAAAGTGTTTGCTGAAGACATATGCTCCACTGGGAGCTGAAAGTGTTTGTTGAAGACATATGCTCCACTGGGAGCTGAAAGTGTTTGCTGAAGACCTATGCTCCACCGGGAGCTGAATGGTAGAAGAAGAAGAAACTGTTTTCTTAAGCTGATAGAAACTTGTTGTAGATGCATCCATCATGCAGCATAAAAATAAACAGGACAAATCTGAAACAAGTGCAATGTTTCAAATACTTGGGCACAATAATATCAAATGGGAGATGCACCATAGAAATAAAAAGCAGAATAGCTCTGGCCAAAAAGGCATTTCAGAAAATGAAATATATCTTATGCAACAAATCTTTGTAAATAGAAGTGAGAAAGAGAATTCATCGGTGCTATTTAGAGCTAGTTCTGACCTGTTGAAGTGAATCATGGACAGTAGACAATCAAATGATAAGACGATTAGATGCCTCAAAGATGAGATTTCTCAGAAGAATGTTGAAAGTTCCCTGGACAGCTAAAGAGACCAATGAGGAAGTTCTCAAAGAGGCCAACACAAGAAGGGAGCTCTTAAAAAAACATCAGAAAGAAATAGTAAACATGTTTCAGGCACATCATGAGAAGAGGAAAGTTGGAATACTTGGTTACAACTGGCAAAATACAGGGAAAGAGAGATCGTAGACAACAAAGAGAGAAGATACTAGACAGCTTGGTGTCATGGCATGGAAAACAGTCAACAACAAAACTGATACGATGTCATGTGGATAAAGAATAGTGGAAGGACATGATCGCCTACGCAAACCGGTATGGCACATAATGATGATGGTGTTAAAAATATTATTGTTTTATATGTCTGCCCAAACTGTGGCACACGTCTTGCCTCTTTCCATTGTCAAACAAAAAGGGCATTCGCGTGTTCATCTGAGCGTATGTTTAATTATCCGCTTCCTATAGTACTAGATGCACGATAGTAAACTGTTCTTATGGCATGGTTTACTGAAGTAGAACAACTCAACCTTCCACAGATTTAGATCTGAGTTCTTTTAGCATAAGAAGCGACCCTCTTCTTGCTGGTTAAGTGGCTAAATATAGAACCATCTAGCCGGTCTTTTAACTAACCGCTTAACCAAAACACCGGATTCTAAATTAACGATCAAACAATTTAAAGGGATTCTTCCTCTTCTTCTTCTATCCTTCCTCTGCTGCCGTTGGCGTCGAGGGGAGACACAATCTGCGATTCTTTGCTCTTCTGTTGGCCTCTTCTGATGTTATTCCTCCTAGTGACTCTAGTATTCCCTTTATCCATCTCTTTCTCGGTCTTCCTCTTAATCTGACGTTTTCGTAGCGTTTGTTTATGGCTCGTTGAGTCATTGTTAGTTCTTTTTGTCTTGTTATGTGGCCGAACCAATTTATCTGTTGTTTATTTATGTATTCGATGGCTGGTTCAATTTCGAGTTTCTTCCTCAGGTCAGTGTTTCTTACTCTGTCCCTTAAGCTGTTTCCTGTCATTCTTCTGACACATTAAAGGGATTAAAAACTAAAAATGAACTCATCTTGCAAGATTAATAACTATCTATTTTGCATGATCAATAACTGTCTTTCAGGATTATTAACTAATCATATTACACGATTAATGACTGGCCATCTTACAGGATTTATAAGTAATTCTTCCTCTTCTTTCCTTCCTCATCTGCTTTTCAGCGTCGAGGGCAGATATAATGTGTGGTCTTTTGCTCTTCTGTTCGTCGCTGCTGTTATGTTTCCTAGTGCTTCTAATATTCCATCGATCCATCTTTTTCGTGGTCGACCCTTGGGTCTGGTGTTCTCACAACGTTTGCTGAAGGTTCATTGTGTTGTGTTTTGATCTTTTTGACTTGTCACGTGGCCAAACCATTTTATCTGTTGTTTCCTTATATATTCTATGGCGGGGGCTATTCCTAACTTTTTTCTCAGTTCTTCATTTCTGATCTTATCTCTCAGACTGTTTTCTGTCATTCGTCTAACACATTTCATCTCAGTAGAGGTAATTTTTCTTATTGTTCTTGCATCTAGGGTCCAGGTCTGGCATTGGTAGCACAACGTTGGGATGAAGATTGTATTGTAGAGTGCTACATATTACATATATAATTATAATAAGTAATTATCTTACTAGATTAATAAATAGCCATCTGACATAATTAATAACTAATTATCTTACAGGATTAATAACTGAACATCTTACAGGATTAATAACTGAACATCTTACATGATTAATAACTGAACATCTTACATGATTAATAACTGAACATCTTACATGATTAATAACTAACCATTTTACAGGATTAATATTTAATCATCTGACTGGATTAATAGCTGAACATCTTACATGATTAATAGCAAACGATGTTGCAGGATTAATATGTAACCATCTTGGAGAGTTAATAACTAACCATTTTTCAAGAATTAATAACTAACCATTTTTCAAGAATTAATAACTAACCATTTTTCAAGAATTAATAACTAACCATTTTTCAAGAATTAATAACTCAACATCTTACTGAATTAATAAGTAATCATTTTACCGGATTAGTGACTAACAGTCGCATGACAAAGTAAAGCACCAAGAAATAATCAAAATCTAGAAAGCATAAACGTAGACAGCAAAGATCTAAGAATAGTAAAGAACATGTACTGACATCAAACAGCGGCCATAAGAATTGGAAACCAATTAGGAATGTTTCCAGAAATAAAACAGAGTGTTAAGCAAGGTTGTATGCTGTCACCAGATTTGTTTAATATTTATGGTGAGATTATTTTAAGATCCATAAGGGACATGCTTAGGATAACAATTGGAGGTCATAATATAAATAATCTAAGGTATGCTGATGATACAGTATTAATCGCTAAGAGTGACAATGAGTTACAAGAAATGTTGGACATTATAGTGAAAGAAAGCAAAAATAAAGGACTCAGCCTTAATAGCTAAAATACAGAAGTAATGGTAACAACAAAGACAAAGTCATCACCGCAGTGCACAATAAAGACAAGTGGGACAATATTAAAACAGGAAAATGAATTTAAATATCTGGGAACTTTGTTAACCTCATATGGTAGATGTACAACAGAAGTGAGATGCAGAATGGCTCAGGCAAAAGCAGCTTTCCAAAAAATGAGGAAGATACTGAGCAATCCATTTTTGATAATAGAAACAAGAAAACGAGTTCTTAAATTTTTATGTAGAGCCATTCCTAACATATGGATGTGAATCATGGACAATAGGACAACAGACAAGAAAATCACTGGAGTCTGTAGAAATGTGGTTTTGTGGTTTTACAGTAGAATGTTGAGAGTACCATGGGCAGCTAAGAAGAGTAATGAAGATGTTCTGAGAGAGGACAAAGCAAAAAGAGAGCTAATTTCCAATATTAGGAACAAACAATCATAATTTTTTGGCCATGTAATGAGAAGAGAACAACTGGAATATATTGTAACAACTGGAAAAATTGAGGGATGAAGAAATAGAGGGAAGAAAAGAGAAAAAAAAATACCAGACAGCTTAAGAGAATGGCTTGGCAGAAGGTCAACAAGAGACATGATAAATAACTGTCGAGGTCGAAAGTTGTGGAGAGACATGATCACCTTCGCCAGCAGGCCCGCTACTTGATGATGGTGATGATCTTACATGATTAATAACGAACCATCATACATGATTAATAACGAACCATCATACATGATTAATAACGAACCATCATACATGATTAATAACGAACCATCATACATGATTAATAACTAATCATCTTACAGGAATAATAATTAACTATTGAACGGTCACACCTCATCACACATTGACCATTTAACTGTCGTGGATCCTGGTCACTAACCGCCGAATTATCATCCAAGATTAATGGCTAAAAATGTGGAGATTTGTCGTAGCGGATGTTCAACTAAACAGCCATACATGAATGTTATTGTGGCTCTGTACAGAACTCACGTTGAAGCTGGAGCAAGTACAGATTACAAGATAGCACAAGAAAGGTCCTGCTCAAGAAATGTCTGGGAGTCTCACTTTCAATATTCTCTATCTTTCTTCTTCTTTCTTCTTTCTTTTCTCTTTCTCACTGATGCCGAAAAGGTGTCGTGATCATTTGTCGTTCTTGAGTTGCTCGAACTGTCTGAATTAGTGATTTTCCTTTGTTGTTACATGTCTCTGTCACTGCATCTATCCATCTTCTTCTTTTCTCTTCTCACTGATACCTAAAAGGTGTCGTGGTTTATATCATTTGTCGTTCTTGAGCTGCTAGAACTGTCTGAATTAGTGATTTTCCTTTGTTGTTACATATCTCTGTCACTGCATCTATCCATCTTCTTCTGGGTCTTCCTCTTGGTCTTTTCCCATGCATTCTCGAGAAGAACGCCCATGATGGTGATTGGTGAGGATTCATTCTGACCAGGTGACCAAACCATTTAAGTTGTTGTGGTTCTATATATTCTTGGCAGGGTTTTGTTCCTACTATTTTTCTTATGGTTTCATTTGGTATTCTATCTCTTCTTGTGTTGTTTGTTACTTTAATATTATCTATAGGGACCTAATGCTGAGATGTTGGTCGATGTAGAGAATCCCTTTAGTTTGTCATCGTGAGCTGTGTTTTTCATCCGGATTTCGGTGCCGATGGCCTTATGTTGGGATGACTGCAGCCGCGTTTCTTTATTTGAATCATTCAATGAGATGAGTTTTAATTCGGATTATTCCATTGATACGATTGGTTGAGCACTTATGGATTTTAATTCGTTTGCAGGTTAAGCCATCAACTTATCATAACCATCGCGCATCGCGCATCGCGCATCGAACAACGGTCCACAAGCGGACGGATCTCCTTCCCCAACAAAACCCTCAGCGTGGAACCATAAACTGATTCACAAGACCACCCCGGATCTCCTTCCCAACAAAATCCGCAGCGTAGAACCATAAACTGATTCACAAGACCACTCCGGATCTCCTTCCCAACAAAATCCGCAGCGTGGAACCATAAACTGATTTACAGGTCCACCCCGGATCTCTTGAATCTAGACATCCATCTTGACTAAAAAGAAGATGCGGTAGTCGCATCAGAGCATAGATTCGCGAACAGCATCAATATTTTGATAATCTCGCTTTTTTTGAAGGCGCTGAAAGTAATCGGCGACGAGCAAATCCAACGGTGGTTATTAAACAACTCTCAATGTCATGACGTAATACGCACAACGACTTCACTGTGAAAGAAGATCATAAGACAGCCTAATTCACAAAAAGACCTCTGCCAAGTGCACTAACTCCTTAGCACCGGCGCCATCCGTAAAGTGGAACATCCATTTCACGTTAACGTAGCTATCTACATTAGAGAGCTGAAATAAATCAGTCCTCAAAAGCAAATCATGCAGCGGTCGATGTAACATAAACTCAATGTCACCATCTTGTAGCCGGAAGTCCATTGTAAACGCAATAAACACATCTCATAAACCGTCACAAGCCCGGTACGGCAAGTAATATTAAAAGGGGAAGGCAAAACGGGTACTGAAAATAGTTTTCTGACGTCTGATGTACTGGGAAAAAGGCGTGGGGGACCGACAAGGAAAGAGGAATAAGAGAATGTCCATAAGTAATAAAAGTAAAGAACCCTGTCACGTCAAGTGACGTATAGGGAATATGGTGTTAGTGACTATAAATTTTACAGACCTTCGGCACATGATTTTTGGGGTAATGTGGTCGGTATTACGCCTGTGCCGCTTTACTTTCCCAGAAAAAAATCCGGTACCCATTATAGGCTGGGTGAACCCGGAAGCCGTCGTTTGGGATCGAACGCTACCTCTTGTCCTTTGTAGTCCAGTTCACTAACCACTGAGCTATCGCGGCTTCAAGAATGCCCATGAATATACGGAGAAAGGAATGATAGAATCGCTTATAGATATTTGATTTACAAGAGGGGAATAGAGAAAATGTGCAAGAATCAGGTTAGAGAGTGATCTTGTCCCTGGTCTAGACTTCAAAACTGTGTGTGAAGCACTTTCATTGATTCTTCTTTTTTCTTCTTCTTCTTCTCCTTCTTCTTTTCTCCTCCTGTTCTTCATTTTTCTATCCTTCCGCATTTGTCTTTCAGCGTTGAGGGGAGATATAGTTTGCGGGTTTATCTGTCATTTCCTTGTCTTCTCCTGCTGCTATGTTTCCTAGTGTTCCTAATCATTTTCGTGGTTGGCTTTTGAGTCTGGTGATCTCGTAAGCTCGCTATGATGTATTTTGATCTTTCTGTCTTATGACGTGACCAAACGATTTTATCTGTTGTTTCTTTATGTATTCTATGGCGGTGGATATTCCTAGCTTTTTTCTCAGTTCTTCATTTCTGATCTTATCTCTCAGACTGTTTCCTGTCATTCGTCTAACACATTTCATCTCTTTAGAGGTTATTTTCTTATTGTTCTTGCATCTAGGGTCCAGGTCTGGCATTGGTAGCACAACGTTGGGATGAAGATCGTATTGTAGAGTGCCTGTTTTGCCTCCAGATTTATTTTCTTGTTGGAAAATAGAGGTCCAATGATCTGATTTAAACAATTTTACTGCGTAATATACGAAGCCGTTTATTTTTTTTAATATTTTACTGGATAGACAGAAATAAACAAAATCAACTAAAGTACCAGTAACAAAAAACTGTGGCCTAAACAATAAACTTTATTGTGAGTGAACCAGTAAACAAATAATAACAAATAACAATGGAATTAATAAAGAAAGTAAAAGTTTTAAAAATAACTTTCCCCTATAAACTAAAAAAAAACACCGAAAGTATCTCATGTAAGACACGGATGTATACTTTCCACGTATACAAACTATTCCACATTGAAAACCTCGACCAATATGCTTTCATTTCTAAATAGTCTTTCATGATAAAAATGACGATGATTTCTGTACGTTCTCGTGACGTGATCCCATGTTTGCTGAAAGATTTCCATGTTTGTTCTTCCGTCTTTCAGGCTTGTTTGCATTTCTATGATTCAAGATCAAAATGTTAAGCCGATTTTTATTGCTTATTTTTAGCTACAGTCTTGAGGCTGGAGACAAGTTGGTAGGCTGATTGGATCTTTATATTAGTTGAGGAGTAAAAGATTGGTGAGGCTGATTGGATCTTTATATTAGTTGAGGAGTAAAAGACTGGTGAGGCTGATTGGATCTTTATATTAGTTGAGGAGTAAAAGATTGGTGAGGCTGATCGGATCTTTACATTAGTTGAGGAGTAAAAGATTGATGAGGCTGATCGGATCCTTACATTAGTTGAGGAGTAAAAGATTGGTGAGGCTGATTGGATCTTTACATTAGTTGAGGAGTAAAATATTGGTGAGGCTGATTGGATCCTTACATTAGTTGAGGAGTAAAAGATTGGTGAGGCTGATTGGATCTTTGCATTAGTTGAGGAGTAAACGATTGGTGAGGCTGATTGGATCTTTACATTAGTTGAGGAGCAAAAGATTGGTGAGGCTGATCGGATCTTTACATTAGTTGAGGAGTAAAAGATTGGTGAGGCTGATCGAATCTTTACATTAGTTGAGGAGTAAAATATTGGTGAGGCTGATCGGATCTTTACATTAGTTGAGGAGTAAAAGATTGGTGAGGCTGATCGGATCTTTACATTAGTTGAGGAGTAAAAGATTGGTGAGGCTGATCGGATCTTTACATTAGTTGAGGAGTAAAAGATTGGCGAGGCTGATCGGATCTTTACATTAGTTGAGGAGTAAAAGATTGGTGAGGCTGATCGGATCTTTACATTAGTTGAGGAGTAAAAGATTGGTGAGGCTGATTGGATCCTTACATTAGTTGAGGAGTAAAAGATTGGTGAGGCTGATTGGATCTTTACATTAGTTGAGGAGTAAAAGATTGGTGAGGCTGATTGGATCTTTACATTAGTTGAGGAGTAAAAGATTGGTGAGGCTGATCGGATCTTTATATTAGTTGAGGAGTAAAAGATTGGTGAGGCTGATCGGATCCTTACATTAGTTGAGGAGTAAAAGATTGGTGAGGCTGATCGGATCTTTACTAAAGTTGATGAGTAAAATTTACATCTCTTTATTTTACATCTCTTTTTTCTTCTTCCTTCATCTTATCGACTGTTATCCTTCCTTCTTTTTTTTCTTCTTTTTCATCATTCACCTTCTCATCTTTTTTTCTTCTTTGTGTTTTTCTTCTTCTTTGTGTTCTTCTTCTCTTTGTGTTCTTATTTTTTTCTTTATCCTATAACTGAGGAGTCTTTGGGGCACCTCAAACAGACATAGCGAACCTCATTCACTTCACTCTATCATAAGGCACTCAGAGAGTCGGTGGCCAAATCGACACTTCATCAGGCTCCAAACTAGGGGAACGCGGGTTCAAACCCCGACAGGATCAAGAGTGTTTTCTACCTTTTTTTTCTTCTACCTTTTCAGCCCCCTGTGGAGCATAGGTCTTCAACAAATACTTTCCAAGTCGTTCTGTATTTTGCCATTCTTTTAAGATCATTCCATGTCTTCCCCATCATCTTCATCTCTGCTTCTATCTGTCTTCTCCAAGAATTCCTCGGTCTTTATCTGTGGCTTTTCCCCTGGGGATTCCAAAAAAGGACCTGTTGTGTAATACTCTCAGTTGGCTTCCGTAGTGTGTGTGCTATCCAGCGCCAACGTCTTCGCTGTATCTCTTTATCCACTGGTATTTGATTGGTCATCATCATCATCGCGTGCCTTCTCCGCAACGAAGGTTGGCTACCATCGATCGCCATTCTACTCTGTTTCTTACTTCGATGGTGCAGGCTGACATAGATTGATGTGTCCATCTTTTGATGTTACTCGTCCATGTTAGTCTTGGTCTGCCTCTGCCTCTTTTACCATTTGACTGGTACATTTCCATTATACTATGTTAGTGATTTTGTCCTGCCATTTTCATCCTTTTATTCTGCGTAAGCATCAATTAATGAAAGTCTGTATCTTCGTGATTGTCAATTTTGTTGTTCTCCATGTTTCACGGCCATATAATAGGACCGACTTAACATTTGAGTTGAAAAGTTTTCTTTGACTTGTCCATGTTTGTGAAGTATTTTTTTCGGCTTATTTTTTTTACAGTATGGGATAGCCAGCTGGCTGCCGGCACGGGCCAATAATTTCTTCTGTAACAAACATCAAAAACCTCATCCACCTTATACTTCTGGTACGTTTTCTACCTGGGGTGAAATAAAAACACACACTCGTGCTCCTCGCGGCGACAGCTGTGGACAAGCGGTCTTTATTCTCCAGTCCTATGCACCCCACCCCTCTTCCCCACCAACCACTCCCCCAGCAGATCACTGTAATGCCACTTTCCCGTAAAGATAGTTTTTTTTTTTTTTTTCCCAGTCATTCCTTGGGACTGCAAAGTCTAAACCTGTCCATTCTTTGATATTATCCTCCCACCTCTTTCACTACTTACTTTCCTTCTTCTCCCATTTCAAAGTTTCTTTAAGAATGTTCTCTGCTAGACCCGGAATCAGTTTCATTGCAGTCGAGGTATCCCCATATCCGTTCCACCGGCCGTTCCAGCAATTCTCGAAGCGTGTACTGACTGACAGTTCCTGCAAGGTGTTTATTGTAGATACATCAACCTTTCTCACTAAACACTCCGAATCGACCAGATCCCTTCTCCATCTTTAGACTCACCAATCTCTCAGTATATACATCGTTGTCCCACCCATTCCACTTCTCTTCTCTTAACTCTTTCCGCACGTTTCGCCGCACTGTGCGTCACTCTCAATTTGATTGTGTAAACCGTCATCAAACCATATTTTATTACATGTCTTGTATCATCTTATAGTAGACAATAAAGGAATTGAAGTCAACGGTCACAACATAAATAATTTGCGATATGCGGATGACACAGTCTAAATAGCAGAGACAGAGAATGAACTACAAGAAATGATAGACATAATAGTGGAAGAAAGCAACAAGAAAGGTCTGAGTCTGAATAGTAAGAATACATAAGTAATGGTTATATCGAAGAAACAATCATCACCATCATGCTGCATAAAAATAAACGAGACAAATCTGAAACTAGTGCAACGCGTCAAATACTTGGACACAATAATAACATCAGATGGGAGATGCACCACAGAAATAAAACGCAGAATAGCTCAGGCCAAAATAGCATTTCAGAAAAATGAAAAATATCTTATGCAACAAATCTATGTCAATAAAAATGAGAAAGAGAGTTCATCGGTGCTATATAGAACCAATTCTGACCTATGGAAGCGAATCAAGGACAGTAGACAAACAAATGAAAAGACGATTAGAGGCCACAGAGATGGGATTTCTCAGAAGAATGTTGAAAGTTCCCTGGACAGATAAAAAGACCAATGAAGAAGTTCACAAAGAGGCCAACACAAAAAGGGAGCTCTTAAAAAACATCAGAAAGAAGCAATCAACATTTTTCGGGCACATCATGAGAAGAGGAAAATTTGAATACTTGGTTACAACTGGCAAAATAAAAGGAAAGAGAGATCGCGGACGACAAAGAGAGAAAATACTGGATAGCTTGGTGTCATGGCATGGAAAACATTCAACAACAGAACTGATACGATGCACTGTAGATAGAAGATTGTGGAGGGACATGATCGCCTACGCCAACCGGCAGGGTAGATGATGATGATGATGTATCATCTTGGTATTGGTGAAATCTAATTCCTTGTTCAATTATCTACAAATTCATGTGTTATATGTTTAGTGTTAAATAAATATCAACATGTCGACTAATATGTAAAAACATGAATAATTTTGTCTTTGAAATCTCTACCGCTAATTTGATAAAAACGTTCCGTACTGAAAGAGTTAAGGACTGACGAACACACTTGGCGGTGTCCTCTTATCGAGAGTAAGGCCTCACTCAGTACCAGAGCTGCCAGCGAGCTTGTCGACTATTTCATTGCCGTGTACACCAGCATGCCTTGGACAGTACACCCAGGTTAACACTCTCACTGTAGAGCCATCCAAGAGCTGCCAGCGAGCTTGTCGGCTATTTCATTGCCGTGTACACCAGCATGTCCTGTACAGTACAACCAGGTTAGCACTCTCACTGTAGAGCCATCCAAGAGCTGCCAGCGAGCTTGTCGGCTATTTCATTGCCGTGTACACCAGCATGTCCTGGACAGTACACCCAGGTTAACACTCTCACTGTAGAGTCATCCCAGAACTGTATCCACTCCTGCCGCAGACACTGTCTGTCAATCTTCTGTAGCATACTTTGCGAGTCAGTCACCAAGACTGTGTGATCCACGTTCTGTGTAACCAACCATGTTATCGGCACCGTTGTTGCTTCTATTTTCATTCTAATGATGGACATCGTCATGCTACACTTGCCAGATTCCCTAGTCACTTCTTTACCATGTTGGTATGCCACAAATCCCAACGTCTGCACTGTCAGTGGGAAACAGAACGACCCGTGTTGATGACAGAGTCCTGAGGTGACGACACATTTTCGATGAATTACTGTATTATGAAATCACTGGAGTCTGTAGAAATGTGGTTTTACAGAAGAATGTTGAGAATACCATGGACATATAAGAAGAGTAATGAAAACATTATGAAAGAGGCCAAAGCAAATAGAGAGCTAATTTCCAATATTAGAAAGAAACAAGTCATCATTTTTTTGGCCATGTAATGAGAAGAGAACAACTGGAATAAATTGTAACAACTGGGAAAATTGAGGGACGAAGAGATAGAGGAAAGCAAAGAGAAAAAATACCAGACAGATTAAGAGAATGGCTTGGTAGAAGGTCAACAACAGAAATGATAAATAACTGTCAAGATCAAAAGTTGTGGAGAGACATGATCACCTACTCCAGCAGGCATTGTACTTGATGATGATGACTGTATTATGATCTCAGTAGCTGTGTAAGCCTATTTGCGAAATACTTTAACCACAAACGTTTTTATTTATTCCTAAGATACATCTTACTCCAATCACATGGATGTGAAAAAAGACAAGAATGTGTGTGTTATTATCCTGGATAGACAGAAATAATCAAATCGACTAAAGTATCGATGTAAACAACTGTGCAGATAGTTACCCAAACACGATAAAACTTCATCTTGTTGTTGTTGCGTTCGCCAGCTTTCAACTCTGACGAAGTCCCTAGAGACTAGGAACTGAATTTTGCATGTTAATCCATTTTTCCATGGCAGCCGTGTGCACAGAGGTCCTTCGCCGCACAGGCAGATAACTCCGACTTCGGAGGTACTCATGTTTTTTCCATCGATGAGTAACTGACGTTTCAGGCCGGGCCTCGCTGTTGAGACCAGGGGTGGTTGTCGCAGAGAGAAATCATAAATAAAAATTCCAACCGATGTAGCCGAGATTTGAACCCACAACCTCTCTGTCCCGAGGCCGGCGTCTTGCCTCGAGGCCAACCAGTCCCCCGTGGACTTAGAATATGAGGAAACTGCAACAAGGAACACTTTTCATGCATAGCTTGCAATGGTTCCTGCCGCCTATCCACCATATACCAGAAGTTTACACGTTCTCCCGAAAGTGATGATCGTCATATTTCTTTAAAAATGTATAGCGCTTGATGATGTTAGCCCATCGTTGTTGAATCCAATTTCGAACATATAAAAACACAGTTAGTCGTCAGAATATCCCGGACACATCAAGCAACAGACAGTAAGATTAGCGTACGGCCAGTCTAGGGATTTACGGTGAGCCATTACGATGACGTAGCATACATAACAATGTCGGACGCACGGCACTGACGCGCCCTTTAGAATCCTGATTACTCTAGTGAAAACAGCCTACGAGGAACAGAACACGGTGCAAATTCCCTATAGAGATAAAACTGCGGCTGACGAAGCATTTCACATTAATAAGTAACATGGAAATAACTTGCGTCAAGCAAATCCAACAACGGTCATGAACAGCACCAATGTGACGTAAAGCGCAGAACAAGCCTAGACGATGGAAGGTCGCATTCACAACACTTGATTTGTCGAAAATGAAATATCGCCGGCGTACGACATTGTTTTATCGGCGCAGATGTAATAAGTAGATCATTATCTTGACTTTAACGCATAGGAGTGCGATGGAGAACTGAAATTAATCAGACAACGAATGCACTTTCTGCAGCGATCGAGAGAACGTGGACAAGATCCGCCATCTTAGAAACCCAAAGTTCATCTCAGTTGCTTGTATTTTCAACTGTGACCGTGCTGTAAGTGTCCATGTTTGGCAGGCGTATAGAAAAATTGATTACATTATCACAAGTATTCGACATAATCATCATCATCAAGTACCATGCCTACTGGCGTATGTGAACACTGTCGATCTCGACAGTTATTTATCATATCTGTTGTTGACCTACTGCCAAGCCATTCTCTTAAGCTGTCTGGTGTCTTTTCTCTTTGCTTCCCTCTATCTCTTCGTCCCTCAATTTCCCCAGTTGTTGCAATATATTCCAACTGTTCCTTTCTCATTACATGAACAAGAAAAGATGACTGTTTCTTTCTAATATTGGAAATTATCTCTCTTTTTGCTTTGGCCTCTTTCAGAACTTTTTCATTACTCTTCTTAGCTGTCCATGGTATATTCTCAACATTCTTCTGTAAAACCACATTTCTACAGACTCCAGTGATATTCTTGTCTTAGTCATATTGTCCATGACTCACATCCATATGATAAGACGGACTCTACATAACATTTAACAACTCGTATTATTCGACATAATAGTAATAATAATTGAATAATGGCAAATATAATTTCACACAATATCTAACTTACCAAAAGTCAAGAGAGTTATCCACATTGTTGCCATGGCTACGACCCTAACACGAAAGTTGAAATCAGGTGAAAGGAAAGACTGCAGTGGTTTCTGACGCACGATATGCTAAGTAATGGCTCTACACAAACTACTCAACGCCGCTTGAGCACTTTCTACAGGTATTATGTCCCAATGCTACCGGCGGTCGTCTAAGAAACGGTTATCAAACTTTCACAAAGTGACCCTCAAACAGAAGCACAAATACATGGCTGTCTAGACTGTGTGGACTGTGAGTGAAGAGAGATATCATTAACAATCTATGAGAGATGGGTAGAACAAAGGACTTTGACAGAAGTACAAATACACGGCTACCTAGACTGTGTGAACTGGGAGTGAAGAGAGATATCATTAACAATCTATGAGAGATGGGTAGAACAAAGGACTTTGACAGAAGTACAAATACATGGCTATCTAGATTGTGTGAGCTGGGAGTGTAGAGAGATATCATTAACAATCTATGAGAGATGGGTAGAACAAAGGACTTTGACACAAATACATGGCTATCTAGACTGTGTGAACTGGGAGCGAAGAGAGATATCATTAACAATCTATGAGAGATGGGTAGAACAAAGGACTTTGACAGAAGTACAAATACATGGCTATCTAGACTGTGTGGACTGGGAGCGAAGAGAGATATCATTAACAATCTATGAGAGATGGGTAGAACAAAGGACTTTGACACAAATACATGGCTATCTAGACTGTGTGAACTGGGAGCGAAGAGAGATATCATTAACAATCTATGAGAGATGGGTAGAACAAAGGACTTTGACAGAAGTACAAATACATGGCTATCTAGACTGTGTGGACTGGGAGCGAAGAGAGATATCATTAACAATCTATGAGAGATGGGTAGAACAAAGGACTTTGACAGAAGTACAAATACATGGCTATCTAGACTGTGTGGACTGGGAGCGAAGAGAGATATCATTAACAATCTATGAGAGATGGGTAGAACAAAGGACTTTGACAGAAGTACAAATACATGGCTATCTAGACTGTGTGGACTGGGAGCGAAGAGAGATATCATTAACAATCTATGAGAGATGGGTAGAACAAAGGACTTTGACACAAATACATGGCTATCTAGATTGTGTGAGCTGGGAGCGAAGACCGCTGTTGTCAGAACAGAACGATAACCTGGACGAATGTGAAGATTTGTCAACAAACACCGAACTGGCACAACTAGTCGCTGCGTGCTGATGAACATGTAGAGGAGAAGATCGGAACACCTATGGGTGTTTCTGGAGTGCTGTGATGATGATCCTAATTTAACATAATATAACATAACATAACTTGAACGAACTTTCACGAAAAGTTGCGATGTCAACGCCAAACTTGGGATATCAATTTTAGACAAAATAAGAATATGAATGTAAGACGTAAATGAATCGTTAGTTACGTCCAGGCGTATCCACATGGGTGGTGAATGAGAAGTGGAGCGTTAGTTACGTCCAGGCGTATCCACATGGGTGGTGAATGAGAAGTGGAGCGTTAGTTACGTCCAGGCGTATCGACATGGGCGGTGAATGAGAAGTGAAGCGTTAGTTACGTCCAGGCGTATCGGCATGGGCGGTGAATGAGAAGTGGAGCGTTAGTTACGTCCAGGCGTAACGACATGGGCGGTGAATGAGAAGTGGAGCGTTAGTTACGTCCAGGCGTATCGGCATGGGCGGTGAATGAGAAGTGAAGCGTTAGTTACGTCCAGGCGTATCGGCATGGGCGGTGAATGAGAAGTGAAGCGTTAGTTACGCCCAGGCGTATCGGCATGGGCGGTGAATGAGAAGTGGAGCGTTAGTTACGTCCAGGCGTAACGACATGGGCGGTGAATGAGAAGTGAAGCGTTAGTTACGCCCAGGCGTATCGGCATGGGTGGTGAATGAGAAGTGAAGCGTTAGTTACGCCCAGGCGTATCGACATGGGCGGTGAATGAGAAGTGAAGCGTTAGTTACGCCCAGGCGTATCGGCATGGGTGGTGAATGAGAAGTGGAGCATTAGTTACGCCCAGGCGTATCGACATGGGTGGTGAATGAGAAGTGAAGCATTAGTTACGTCCAGGCGTATCGGCATGGGTGGTGAATGAGAAGTGAAGCGTTAGTTACGCCCAGGCGTATCGACATGGGCGGTGAATGAGAAGTGGAGCATTAGTTACGCCCAGGCGTATCGACATGGGTGGTGAATGAGAAGTGAAGCGTTAGTTACGTCCAGGCGTATCGGCATGGGTGGTGAATGAGAAGTGAAGAAATAAGATGTTTATAGGGTGAACAGCGCGGTTTGTTCCGTGATTATGAAGAGGTCAGGATAGGAGTACAACATGGAAATAGTTAGCTTAACTCGGTTGTTGGGGTCTTTGGTCTGGTACAGCTTGAGATTAAAGGGGGTAATATGGGTACAACGGGGTGGTAAGTATGGAGTATATGGGTACAACATGAAGGTAAACATGTAATACTTGGATACATCATCATCAAGTGCCATACCGGTTGGCGTAGGTGATCATGTCCCTCCACAATCTTCTATCTACAGTGCATCGTATCAGTTCTGTTGTTGACTGTTTTCCATGCCATGACACCAAGCTATCCAGTATTTTCTCTCTTTGTCGTACGCGATCTCTCTTTCCTTTTATTTTGCCAGTTGTAACCAAGTATTCCAACTTTCCTCTTCTCATGATGTGCCCGAAAAATGTTGATTGTTTCTTTCTGATGTTTTTTAAGAGCTGCCTTTTTGTGTTGGCCTCTTTGAGAACTTCCTCATTGGTCTTTTTAGCTGTCCAGGGAACTTTCAATATTCTTCTGAGAAATCCCATCTCTGTGGCCTCTAATCGTCTTTTCATTAGTTTGTCTACTGTCCATGATTCGCTTCCATCGGTCAGAATTGGTTCTATATAGCACCGATGAACTCTCTTTCTCATTTTTATTGACATAGATTTGTTGCATAAAATATTTTTCATTTTCTTAAATACTATTTTGGCCTGAACTATTCTGCTTTTTATTTCTGTGGTGCATCTCCCATCTGATGTAAGATGATAAGCAGAATAAGAGGATGGAAATGGCAGGACAAAATCTCTAACGAATTATGGAAATGTACCAGTCAAATACCAGTGGATAAAGAGATACAGCGAAGATGATGGTGTTATTTGGATACACACTGCGGAAGCCAACTGAGAGCATTACATACTCGCTAATTTTTGAAATCCCCAAGGAAAAAGACGAAGAGGAAGATCAAAATATTCATGGAGAAAGCAAGTGTAAACAATGATGAAAGTTATGGAGAAGACATGGAAAGATATTTTTTAAAATGACACGCACAAAAAAAACAGAACGGCTTGGAAAGTATTTGTTGAAGATCTATGCTCCACAGGGAGTTGAAAGTATTTGTTGAAGATCTATGCTCCACAGGGAGCTGAAAGTGTTTATTGGAGACCTATTCTCCACAGGGAGTTGAAAGTGTTTATTGAAGACCTATACTCCACAGGGAGTTGAAAGTGTTTGTTGAAGATCTATGTTCCACAGGTGGTTAAAAGTATTTATTGAAGACCTATGCCTCACAGGACCACATTACCCCAAAAAATCATGTGGTGAAGATCTGTAAAATATAGGGTCACTAACACCATATTTCCCTATACGCCACTTGGCGTGACGGGGGTACTTTACTTTTTTACTATGCCTCACAGGGAGCTGAAAGTGTTTATTAAGAACTATGCTCCACAGGGAGCTGAAAGTGTTTATTAAGAACTATGCTCCACAGTGAGTTGAAAGTGTTAATTAAAGACTTATGCTCCACAGGGAGCTGACTGAAAGGAAGAAGAAGAAGAAGGAGAAGAAGATAACAATTAGTCTCAACACGATGTCGATTTTGTGTGGACGACGGTTCTTGTGTGGACGACGGTTCCTGTGTGGACGACGGTTCCTGTGTGGACGACGGTTCCTGTGTGGATGACAGTTTTGTAACCACTGATCCAAGAACTCTGAGCTCACAAATGAACCCCTTACAACAGTCCATGATTAGCTTCAACAGATCCTGCTTCCGTGACCAGTTCAACGCCTCCTTCTCACGGATATCGACCTTTTTCTTTGGAACCCTTCTGAAGAATAGCAAATAAAACAGATAAGTCTTTTGATATCAACCTGTGGGGACAAATAGCTCGGATCTAATTCGTTGAAGCTTAGGGCATGTTGCAATGAAATGTAAGACTTTGTCAAGTTGAAAATGTCAACATCGGATATAAAGGGGGAACAGCGTGTTGGAATCTGGATCTACTGGATTTGTAAATGGATGGAACGGGATATGATGTCATTGGAAGGGTATGTGTGAGTGGGTGGGTGTTTATGAGGTAGGATTGTAGGATAAAGAGGTAGGCGTGGGGTGGGAGTGGGTAACATTTTGTAGTGGAGAGATAGCGAGGTTTGGGAGCGAGGGGAAAAAGGCTTGAAGGAGGAGAAAGTAAAAAATTAGAGGTATGAGATAGGATAAGGTAAAAAATAGAGGTATGAGAAAGGAGGAGAAATTAAAAAATAGAGGTATGAGAAAAGAGGAGAAATTAAAAAATAGAGGTATGAGAAAGGAGGAGAAATTAAAAAATAGAGGTATGAGAAAGGAGGAGAAATTAAAAAATAGAGGTATGAGAAAGGAGGAGAAATTAAAAAAATAGAGGTATGAGAAAGGAGGAGAAATTAAAAAAATAGAGGTATGAGAAAGGAGAAGGTAAAAAATAGAGGTATGAGAAAGGAGGAAGAGAATGTAAAAATAGAGGTATGAGAAAGGAGGAAGAGAATGTAAAAATAGAGGTATGAGAAAGGAGGGGAAGGTAAAAATAATAGAGGTATGAGCAAGGAGAAGGTAACAAATAGAAAATAACAGGCAGGCGATAGATATGACAGAGGCTTATCAAGAAGGGACAAGAGTAATGCGCTAGAGAGAGAGAAAGAGAGTGAGAATGGAGAAACAAGAGAAAAGAAATGGTAAAAGATGTAGAGAGAGAGGGTATGAGAGATGGCTATAGATAAGCTGATGAAAGGAGAGAAAAAGGGGAAAGTCATTTATAGTGAAGGGAGAAGAAAGCGAGAGAAAATGATAAAATTGAGATGAAAGAGAGACACTGTAGGGAGATACACAAATGAGACTGTTAGGACACGAGTCGGGAGTAGAATTAAGTCTATAACCGAGGCGGAGGCGAGAGGTTAAGAACCAAGACTGGGCCGTTGGTAGTAAATGTTAACACATTGTTAACGCTAACAAAATGAGGAAGATAATGTGCAATCCATTTTTGACAATAGATACAAGAAAAAGAATTCTTAAGTGTTATGTAGAGCCAGTATTGACATATGGATGTGAATCATGGACAATAGGACAACAGACAAGAAAATCACTGGAGGCTGTAGAAATGTGGTTTTACCAAAGAATTTTGAGAATACCTTGGACAGCTAAGAAGAGTAATGAAAACGTTCTTAATGAGGCCAAAGCAAAAAGAGAGCTAATTTTCAATATTAGGAAGAAACGATCATCATTTCTTGGGCATGTAATGAGAAGAGAACAGCTGGAATATATTGTGACAACTGGGAAAATTGAGGGACGAAGAGATAGAGGGAAGCAAAGCGAAACAATACCAGACAGCTTAAGAGAATGGCTTGGCAGAAAGTCAACAACAGAAATGATAAATAACTGTCGTGATCGAAAGTTGAGGAGAGACATGATCGCCTACGCCAGCAAGCCCGGTACTTGATGATGATGATGAGCAGTCAAATACCAGTAGATAAAGAGACACATCGAAGATTATGGTGTTATGTAGGATACACATTGCGGAAGCCAAATGAGAGTATTACACAACATTGTCTCCATCAGCTGTAGGTCGTTTACAACTTCCAGCTCTACGGCTGTGAGGCTCGCCTTCACCTCCTGAACGCATGCTGTCTCCGCATCGAAGGTTGGCTACCATGGAGCGCCATTCTGCTATGTTTCTTACTTTGATGGTACAGGTTGTCATAAGTAACTTGTCCATTGTTTTTGATGTTACTCGTCCATGTTAGTCTTGGTCTGCCTCTGCTACCTTGTATTTTCCCCTCCAATATTACTTTTAGTAGGCTGTTGTGTCTTTTAACATGTCCCAAAAATCTCATTTGTCTTGTTTAAATTGTGTTTAGTAGTTCTCTTTTAATCTTTAGCTGTTTTAAAACTTCATCGTTTGTTTTCTTTTCTTTCCATCCAATTCTACCTATTCTTCTATACATCCACATTTTAAAGGCTTCAATTTTCTGTTTTCTTGTCTAATGTCCATGTTTCTGCACCATATAGGAATGTTGAGAAGATGTAACATTTTTCTATTCTTAGTTTTAGCCCTGGTGTTATTTGTTTTGATGTTAGTATGTTCTTCGTGACATAAAAATTACTTTTTGCCATTCCTATTCTTTTGTTTATTTCAGTTGTACATTTTCCATCATTGGTTATAGTATGTCCCAGGTAGTTGTAGTTATGAACTTTCTCCAGGTCTATTCCTTCAATTTTGATATCCACTTGTAGGTTTTGAGTGTTACCATTTATAAATTTAAAAAAAAAAAAGTTAAATGGTTCGGACACTTGATAAGAATGACATCAGATCAGGCATGAAAACCTTTCTGTGTCAAAACATCAGGACATAGAGCAAGAGGGGGACAAAGAAATGTTAAGCGACAAATGCAAGAACCAAAACAGTTCTACCTTACAGCGCCTAGATACGCCCATTAACGACACTAAATCTAAAAGGAAAGTGGCAAGAATAACAAGCAATGCAACAACTACAGGCATCAGGTTATGTTACCCACATCAACATGTGTCATGCATGCTGGCGTAGGTAATCATGCCTCTCAGCAACTCTTGATCTCGGCAGTTATTTATCATTTCTGTTGTTGAACTTCTGCCAAGACATTCTCTTAAGCTGTCTGTTATTTTTTCTATTTGCTTCCCTATATCTTTTCGTCCCTCAATTTTTCCAGTTGTTACAATATATTCCAGCTGTTCTCTTCTCATTACATGGCCAAAAAAATTATGATTGTTTTTTTCCTAATATTGGAAATTAGCTCTCTTTTTGCTTTGGCCTCTCTCAGAACATTTTCATTACTTTTCTTAGCTGTCCATGATTTTCTCAACATTCTTCTGTAAAACCACATTTCTACAACCTCCAGTGATTTTTTTGTCTGTTGTTCTAATGTCCATGATTCACATCCATATGTTAAGACTGGCTCCACATAACATTTCAGAACTCTTTTTCTTGTTTCTATTGTCAAAAATGGATTGCATAGTATCTTCCTAATTTTTTGGAAAACTGCTTTTGCCTGAGCCATTCTACATCTCACCTCTTTTGTACATCTACCATCTGAGGTTAACAAAGTTCCCAAATATTTAAATTCATTTGCCTTTTTAAATATTGTTCCACTTGTCTTTATTGTTAATTGCAGTGATGACTTTTTCGTTGTTGCTACCATTACTTCTGTCTTCTTACTATTAAGTCCTTTATTTTTGCTTTCTTTCACTATAATGGCTAACATTTCTTGTAACTCATTTTCACTTTTAGCTACTAAGACTGTATCATCAGCATACCTGAGATTATTTACATAATGACCTCCAATTGTTATTCCATGCATGTCCCTTTATTATTATTATATGATACATGTGGACATTAGACAAGAAAACAAAACAAAAAATTGAGGCCTTTGAGGTGTGCATTTATGGAAGAATAGGTAGAATTGGATGGAAAGAAAAGAAAAGAAACAATGAAGTTTTAAAACAACTGAAAATAAAAAGAGAACTACTAAATACAATTAAGACAAGACAAATGCAATTTTTGGGGCATGTTAAAAGACACAACAGCCTACTAAGGGTAATATTGGAAGGGAAAATACAAGGTAAAAGAGGCAGACCAAGACTAACATGGACGAGTGACATCAAAGGATGGACAAGTCAATCTATGACAACCTGCACCATCAAAGCAAGAAACAGAGTGGATGGCGATCCATGGTAGCCAACATTCGTTGCGGAGACGGCACTTGATGATGATACATTCCTCCTATCTCCTGCGACTCCACAAGGCAACATCATATAAAAGAAAGACAAGTGAATGAAGAGCTTCAAATTTATAGCACCTGCAATTTTACTTGCAGGCAAACAGTTTGTTTGCAAACGACGACACCGCCAGCATATCGCTAAACACCACTTTCGCTATGTGCAACATACTACAGCATACATCAAATCTTATCAGGCAACCAGACATGTAGCTGAGATGGATACGAAATTTGTTAACTACCTGGCCAAAGTTCGTTTACTCTTCAATTAAACGTAATCCCTAACCTAAGAAAACCTATGCTCTACAATCTTTGAGCAGGGAGCTCGCGATTCTGTGATCCTTAAAAGAACACAAGTCATGCCTGGGTCCATGCACACAACCTGAGATCAATAGATCTAGAAACGAGTAACGATTGTTAAGGTTTGCAACCGAGTTCCGGTTTAAAGCGAGGGCTTTTAATCTTTAATGCACGAGTGTCAATACGGAAGTGTTGTCACAGACAAAAAAAATGGAGCCTTTTAAATTTGTTAGCTTCGTTCTCACGCACAGCGGTAAAACATTGGTGTTTTAGATGTTTTAAACGGATAAACTTTTGTGATAATTACACACTAGATGTAGGGGGACTGGTTGGTCATGAGGCAAGACGCCCCTAGGCGCGCGTCCCAGTACCAGAGCCGGAAGTTGTCAGCGACCCACAGCTGATGGCTTGCGCCAGGATCGGTAAACCAAAACCATCCTGACCCTGCTCCACCTCACCGCGGTGCCTCCAGTAACAGACTAACCTGTCTAGTCTGGTCAAGCGAGCAGGGATCGAAGAGGGAAGACAACCCGGTACTCAGAAATGTCGTGCTGAAGTCGGATGTGTTGGGCGAAAGGGGAAAATATAACAGTTATACTGCAAACCACAACACAACGCAGACACGTCCACTACATCTTTGTAAGGACGGATGATGAAGACGAATATTCTAGTCTACTACGATACTCTATAATACTTTAGTCATCGGGCGAACGCAACTAACCAACCAACCAACCAACCAACAAACCAACCAACCAACCAACAAAACCAACCAACCAACCAACAAAACCAACCAACCAACCAACCAACCAACAAAACCAACCAACCAACCAACCAACCAACAAACCAACCAACAAAACCAACCAACCAACCAACAAAACCAACCAACCAACCAACCAACCAACAAACCAACCAACCAACCACCAAAACCAACCAACCAACCAACCAACAAAACCAACCAACCAACCAACCAACAAAACCAACCAACCAACCAACCAACCAACCAGCCAGCCAGACAGCCAGCCAGCCAGCCAACCAACCAGCCAGCCAACAAACCAACCAACCAACCAACCAGCCAGCCAGCCAGCCAGCCAACCAACCAACCAACTAGCCAGCCAGCCAGCCAACCAACCAACCAACCAGCCAGCCAACCAACCAACAAACCAACCAACCAACCAACAAACCAACCAACAAACCAACCAACCAGCCAGCCAACCAACCAACCAACAAACCAACCAACCAAACAACAAACCAACCAACAAACCAACCAACCAACAAACCAGCCAGCCAACCAACCAACAAACCAACAAAACCAACCAACCAACCAACCAACCAATCAGCCAGCCAGCCAGCCAACCACCCAACCAACCAACCAGCCAGCCAGCCTGCCAGCCAACCAACCAACCAACCAGACACAGAGATTGTGAGTTCAAATCCCGGCGGCACCAGTTGGGATTTTAGTTTGTGGTTTCTCTCTGCGGCAACCACCCCTGGTCTCAACAGCGAGGCCCGGCTTGAAACGTCGATTACTCATAGACGGAAAAGAAAAAAAATGAGCACTTCCGAAGTCGGAGTTATCTGCCCGTGAGGCGAGGGTCCCTGTTCACACGGATGCTATGGAAAAACGGATTAGCCCCCAATTCCTAGTCTCTAGGGACTTCCCCAGGATTGAATGCTGGTGAACACACCCCCCCCCACCCCCCACCACTCCTCCCGAAAAAAAAAATGAAACTACAAATAATTTTTTGACGAGCCATCCTATTTAGGGAGCGTGAAGTCGAAGGATAGGACGTCGGCTGCTGGCGCTGGAAAGATCCGGGTTCAAGGCCTACCACAGACGGTGGTGATTTAAAAAAAGAAGGGAAAAATGTATCAGTGGTTTCTTTATGGCTTTCCCATCCTCACGTCTCTGGGTGAACTTTTTTTTTTACGTCTCTGGGTAGTGAGATATAATGTCTAGTCTTTTCTGGGTAGTGAGATATGATGTCTAGTCTTTTCTGGGTAGTGAGATATGATGTCTAGTCTTTTCTGGGTAGTGAGATATGATGTCTAGCCCTTTCTGGGTAGTGAGATATGATGTCTAGTCCTTTCTGGGTAGTGAGATATGATGTCTAGCCCTTTCTGGGTAGTGAGATATGATGTCTAGCCCTTTCTGGGTAGTGAGATATGATGTCTAGCCCTTTCTGGGTACTGAGATCCGATGTCTAGCCCTTTCTGGGTAGTGAGATATGATGTCTAGCCCTTTCTGGGTAGTGAGATATGATGTCTAGCCCTTTCTGGGTAGTGAGATATGATGTCTAGCCTTCTCTAGGTAGTGAGATCCGATGTCTAGCCCTCTCTGGACAGGGAGATCCGATGTCTAGAACTCTCTGGGTACTGAGATCCAATGTCTAGCCCATACTGGGTAGTGAGATCTGCTATCTAGCCCTCTCTGGGTAGTGAGATCTGCTGTCTAGCCCTCTCTGTGTAGTGAGATCTGATGTCTAGCCTTCTCTGGGTAGAGAGATTCGATGTCTAGCCCTCTAATGGTAGTGAGATCCGATGTTTAGCCCTTTCTGGGTAGTGAGGTCCGATGTCTAGACCTCTCTGGGTAGAGAGATCCAATGTCTAGTCCTCTCTGAGTAGTGAGATACGATGTCTAGCCCTCTCTGGGTAGTGAGATTCGATGTCTAGCCCTCTCTGGGTAGTGAGATCTGATGTCTAGCCCTCTCTGGGTAGTGAGATCCGATGTCTAGCCCTCTCTGGGTAGTGAGGTCCGATGTCTAGACCTCTCTGGGTAGAGAGATCCAATGTCTAGACCTCTCTGGGTAGTGAGATACAATGTCTAGCCCTCTCTGGGTAGTGAGATTCGATGTCTAGCCCTCTCTGGGTAGTGAGATCTGATGTCTAGCCCTCTCTGAGTAGTGAGATCCGATGTCTAGCCCTCTCTGGGTAGTGAGGTCCGATGTCTAGACCTCTCTGGGTAGAGAGATCCAATGTCTAGACCTCTCTGGGTAGTGAGATACAATGTCTAGCCCTCTCTGGATAGTGAGATCTGATGTCTAGCCCTCTCTGGATAGTGAGATCTGATGTCTAGCCCTCTCTGGGTATTGATATCTGATGACTAGCCCTCTCTGGGTAGTGAGATCTGATGTCTAGTCCTCTGTTGGTAGTGAGATTCAATGTATAGCCTTTTCTGGGTAGTGAGATCCAATGTATAATCCTCTCTGCGTAGCGAGATCCCATGTCTACCCTCTCGGATAACAGGAATAGAATAAACAAAAGATCCCGTGTGCACTTTCGCACGTTAAAATCGAAAGTAAGTCATAAATGTGGGCGCTAATCTGGCAAAATTGTCAGCAAAAACCCACATGTGGATACCGGGTCGTGCTACGGAGCTCATTCTCGTGGGTCCGGGCTCTCCTCGGATTTCTCGAGATTCTCGAGCAGGATATCGGAGCACCTATGGGTCCGACCAATGTGCAGTGATGATGATCCTAGCTGTAACAACAGCATTATTTTATTTGTGTAGAAGTTAATGCAGTTTTAGGCTGGTGTTTTAGTTATCGAGTTCTGTTTCAATGAAAATTAATTTAAAAACGGATCAATTAGTGGATAGAGAGAGAGAGAGAGAGAGAGAGAGAGAGAGAGAGAGAGAGAATTTCAAAAAGACTAATATAGTGATTGGTAAATAACGGACGAAGTGAGACATAATCATCATCATCATCATGTACCATACCGGTTGGCGTAGGCGTTCATGTCCCTCCACAATCTTCTATCTACAGTGCATCGTATCAGTTCTGTTGTTGACTGTTTTCCATGCCATGACACCAAGCTATCCAGTATTTTCTCTCTTTGTCGTCCACGATATCTCTTTCCATTTATTTTGCCAGTTGTAACCAAGTATTCCAACTTTCCTCTTCTCATGATGTGCCCAAAAAATATTGATTGCTTCTTTCTGATGTTTTTTTAGGAGCTCCCTTTTCGTGTTGGCCTCTTTGAGAACTCCCTCATTGGTCTCTTTAGCTGTCCAGGGAACTCTCAACATTCTTCTGAGAATCCCCATCTATCATACCAGAAGGGAAAAAATACATATAATATAAGAATACGGGAATGCAGATAAGATAGAATTTAGAAATAGGATGAGAGAAGTATATAATAAGGTAGACAATGAGTAAGGATAGACACAAACATAACACTGAGGAGCTGTAAGTGTAAATTTGTTGACATGAAAGGCAATGCGATTACATAGTTAAGGATAGTAATGAGAAAATAATAAATGGATAATAAGAAAAAAACACTAATATGAGTGAAGAGGAGAAAATAGCACTGAGTAACGAGTACTCTGAGTACATCAGGGAGACAGTAGCAACAATGAGAAATGAATACTGAGAGTAGCAACAATGAGAAATAAATACTGAGAGTAGCGACAATGAGAAATAAATACTGAGAGTAGCAACAATGAGAAATAAATACTGAGAGTAGCGACAATGAGAAATAAATACTGAGAGTAGCAACAATGAGAAATAAATACTGAGAGTAGCGACAATGAGATAGGACAAACTGAGTGTAGCGACAATGAGATATAAATACTGAGAGTAGCAACAATGAGATAGGACAAACTGAGTGTAGCGACAATGAGATATAAATACTGAGAGTAGCAACAATGAGATAGGACAAACTGAGTGTAGCGACAATGAGATATAAATAATGAGAGTAGCAACAATGAGATAGGACAAACTGAGTGTAGCGACAATGAGATATAAATACTGAGAGTAGCAACAATGAGAAATAAATACTGAGAGTAGCAACAATGAGATAGGACAAACTGAGTGTAGCGACAATGAGGTATAAATACTGAGAGTAGCAACAATGAGAAATGAATACTGAGAGTAGCAACAATGAGAAATAAATACTGAGAGTAGCGACAATGAGAAATAAATACTGAGTGTAGCGACAATGAGATATAAATACTGAGAGTAGCAACAATGAGAAATGAATACTGAGAGTAGCAACAATGAGAAATAAATACTGAGAGTAGCGACAATGAGAAATAAATACTGAGAGTAGCAACAATGAGAAATAAATACTGAGAGTAGCAACAATGAGAAATATATACTGAGAGTAGCAACAATGAGAAATAAATACTGAGAGTAGCAACAATGGGATAAGACAAACTGAGTGTAGCGACAATGAGAGATAAATACTGAGAGTAGCGACAATGGGATAAGACAAACTGAGTGTAGCGACAATAATAAATAATTACTGAAAGTAGCAACAATGAAAAACAGAAATAAAAGCAACGACAATGAGAAATAAATACTGAGAGTAGCGACAATGAGAAATAAATACTGAGAGTAGCGACAATGGGATAAGACAAACTGAGTGTAGCGACAATAATAAATAATTACTGAAAGTAGCAACAATGAAAAACAGAAATAAAAGCAACGACAATGAGAGATAAATACTGGGAGTAGCAACAATGAAAAACATAAATAAAAGCAACGACAATGAGAGATAAATACTGAAAGTAGCAACAATGAGAAACAGAAATAAAAGCAACGACAATCAGAAATAAATACTGAGAGTAGCGACAATGTGATAGAGAAATAAAAGCAGCGACAATGAGAAATAGAACTGAGAGTTTCGACAATGAGAAATAGAACAAAGAGTAGCAACAATGAGAAATAGAACAAAGAGTAGCAACAATGAGAAATAGAATAGAGAGTAGCGACAGTGAGAAATAGATCTTTGGGTAGCGACAGTGAGAAATAGATCTTTGAGTAGTGACAATGAGAAATAGAATAGATGGTAGCGACAGTGAGAAATAGATCTTTGAGTAGTGACAATGAGAAATAGAATAGATGATAGCGACAGTGAGAAATGGAACTTTGAGTAGTGACAATGAGAAATAGAATAGAGAGTAGCGACAGTGAGAAATAGAGCTGAGAGCAGTGACAATGAGAAACAGAATAGAGAGTAGCGACAGTGAGAAATATAACTTTGAGTAGTGACAATGAGAAATAGAATAGAGAGTAGCGACAGTGAGAAATAGAACTTTGAGTAGTGACAATGAGAAATAGAATAGAGAGTAGCGACAGTGAGAAATAGAACTTTGAGTAGTGACAATGAGAAATAGAATAGAGAGTAGCGACAGTGAGAAATAGAGCTGAGAGCAGTGACAATGAGAAATAGAATAGAGAGTAGCGACAGTGAGAAATAGAACTTTGAGTAGTGACAGTGAGAAATAGAATAGAGAGTAGCGACAGTGAGAAATAGAACTTTGAGTAGTGACAGTGAGAAATAGAATAGAGAGTAGCGACAGTGAGAAATAGAACTGAGAGCAAAGATAATGTGAAATAGACCTGAGCGTAGCGACAATGAGAAATAACAATGGGATTAACGACTAAGAGAAAGACACTTGAGTGTTACTCATGACAAGTGACGAAAATTCGACTTTTCAAGTCTCGAGATTTTGAAGACAAGCAATTTGAGTTTTATGAGGGGGTTGTCATTACACTGGTTCTAAAACTGTCAGATATAGGCCCCCTTTTGTGTCTGTAATGCTTACCTACATCATTAGTTACCTTCGGTAGTTACAACCAGGAGTAAAATGAGGTACTGTCATAACTAATTCTAGCGCTGTCACAATTATTTATACTGTTGTCAAATATAGCTCTTGTGCTGTGTCATAAATAATTCAAGTTTTGTCATAATCATTTCTAGTGCTATTGCAGATATAGCTAATGCTAGTGCAGACATAGCTAATTCTAGTGCAGATATAGCTAATGCTAGTGCTGACATGGATAATGCTAGTGCAGACATAGCTAATGCTAGTGCAGACATAGCTAATGCTAGTGCAGACATAGCTAATGCTAGTGCAGACATAGCTAATGCTAGTGCAGACATAGCTAATGCTAGTGCAGACATAGCTAATGATAGTGTAGACATAGCTAATGCTAGTGCAGACATAGCTAATGCTAGTGCAGACATAGCTAATTCTAGTGCAGATATAGCTAATGCTAGTGCAGACATAGCTAATGATAGTGCAGACATAGCTAATGCTAGTGCAGACATAGCTAATGATAGTGCAGACATAGCTAATGATAGTGCAGACATAGCTAATGCTAGTGCAGACATAGCTAATGATAGTGCAGACATAGCTAATGCTAGTGCAGACATAGCTAATGCTAGTGCAGACATAGCTAATGCTAGTGCAGACATAGCTAATGATAGTGCAGACATAGCTAATGCTAGTGCAGACATAGCTAATGCTAGTGCAGACATAGCTAATGCTAGTGTAGACATAGATAATGCTAGTGCAGACATAGCTAATGCTAGTGTAGACATAGCTAATGCTAGTGCAGACATAGCTAATGCTAGTGCAGACATAGCTAATGCTAGTGCAGACATAGCTAATGATAGTGTAGACATAGCTAATGCTAGTGCAGACATAGCTAATGCTAGTGCAGACATAGGTAATGCTAGTGCAGACATAGCTAATGCTAGTGCAGACATAGCTAATGCTAGTGCAGACATAGCTAATGATAGTGTAGACATAGCTAATGCTAGTGCAGACATAGCTAATGCTAGTGCAGACATAGCTAATGATAGTGCAGACATAGCTAATGCTAGTGCAGACATAGCTAATGATAGTGCAGACATAGCTAATGCTAGTGCAGACATAGCTAATGATAGTGCAGACATAGCTAATGATAGTGCAGACATAGTTAATGATAGTGCAGACATAGCTAATGATGCTGCAGACATAGCTAATGCTAGTGCAGACATAGCTAATGATAGTGCAGACATAGCTAATGCTAGTGCAGACATAGCTAATGATAGTGCAGACATAGCTAATGCTAGTGCAGACATCGCTAATGCTAGTGCAGACATAGCTAATGCTAGTGCAGACATAGCTAATGCTAGTGCAGACATAGCTAATGCTAGTGCAGACATAGCTAATGCTAGTGCAGACATAGCTAATGCTAGTGCAGACATAGCTAATGCTAGTGCAGACATAGCTAATGATAGTGTAGACATAGCTAATGCTAGTGCAGACATAGCTAATGATAGTGCAGACATAGCTAATGCTAGTGCAGACATAGCTAATGATAGTGCAGACATAGCTAATGCTAGTGCAGACATAGCTAATGATAGTGCAGACATAGCTAATGATAGTGCAGACATAGCTAATGCTAGTGCAGACATAGCTAATGATAGTGCAGACATAGCTAATGCTAGTGCAGACATAGCTAATGATAGTGCAGACATAGCTAATGATAGTGCAGACATAGCTAATGCTAGTGCAGACATAGCTAATGATAGTGCAGACATAGCTAATGCTAGTGCAGACATAGCTAATGCTAGTGCAGACATAGCTAATGCTAGCTAATGCTAGTGCAGACATAGCTAATGATAGTGCAGACATAGCTAATGAAAGTGCAGCCATAGCTAATGCTAGTGCAGACATAGCTAATGATAGTGCAGACATAGCTAATGATAGTGCAGACATAGCTAATGATAGTGCAGACATAGCTAATGCTAGTGCAGACATAGCTAATGCTAGTGCAGACATAGCTAATGATAGTGCAGACATAGCTAATGATAGTGCAGACATAGCTAATGATAGTGCAGACATAGCTAATGCTAGTGCAGACATAGCTAATGCTAGTGCAGACATAGCTAATGATAGTGCAGACATAGCTAATGATAGTGCAGACATAGCTAATGATAGTGCAGACATAGCTAATGATAGTGCAGACATAGCTAATGCTAGTGCAGACATAGCTAATGATAGTGCAGACATAGCTAATGCTAGTGCAGACATAGCTAATGATAGTGCAGACATAGCTAATGCTAGTGCAGACATAGCTAATGCTAGTGCAGACATAGCTAATGCTAGTGCAGACATTTTTTGCAGAGACTAACACAGTCGCCTAAACCGTTTCGGTTGTTTTGTTTTAAATGTGTTTTAAATGTGTGTTTTAAATGTGTGTTTTAAATGTAAAGTTTTAAATGTGTGTTTTAAATATATGTTTTAAATATGTGTATTAAAGGAAACTGGAGTAAAGAAGTGACTGTGGACTCTCCATTCGACGGAAGTCGTCTTGAATCATCGCCTATGCTTCTATTAATGCGGCACAGTAGTCGACCGCGTGAACAGAATTTGCCAAGGCGCTTTGGCGCGATTGAATGTGGCGGAATTCCCGACTGTATTAAAACAGAGGAGCGCGTGGCCGGGAGGCTAAAACCACAGTTCCGCTGGCTGAAAGACCGACGTACAGGGTTCGAAACCCGCGGTACACAGAAATGATTTTTTTTTAATATCGGGGGTGAAATAAAAATCCTGAGTCTCACGCGTCGTGGTGACTGCTTGGCCAAACGACATTTATTCCTCAGGTCCTATCATGAGCCCCCCCGACATACACCAGCAGTGCTACTATGTGTCGTAAAGATAGTGTTTTTGAAACAGATGCCATGAAAATAACAGGCAATATTGACACACCCTTTTAGGTATACTCATCATCATGTGCCATAACGGTTGGCGTAGGCGCTCATGTTCCTTCCACAGTCTTTTACCCACTGTAAGTAAAAAAATAAAGTACCCCCGTCATGTAAAGTGGTGTATAGGGAATATGGTGTTAGTGACCATCATTTTTACAGACCTTCGGCACATGATTTGTTGGGTAAAGTGGTCGGTATTACGCCCGTGCCGCTTTACTTTCCCAGAAAAAAAATCCAGTATCCATTTAAGGCTGAGTGAACTAGGATACGTCGGTTCGGATCGAACCCTATCCTTTGTGTTTCGTAGTGCAGTTCACTAACCACTGAGCTATTGCGGTTGTTTATCCACCGTGCATCGTATGAATTCAGCTGTTGACTGTGTGCCATGCAGTGACAACAAGCTATCTAGTTTCTTCTCTCTTTGCAGTCCGCGATCTCTCTTTCCCTGTATTTTTACCAGTTGTAATTAAGTATTCCATGATCTTAGCGTATCCTAGCGACCTCTTGAAATAATCTTAGCAATATTTTTATTAAAATAACTTTCATCAGCATACCACTATCATCATCAAGGTTAATCTTTACGTTAATTCTGATGTCCATATATGAGGCTTGACGATCGGCAGAGCGGCACAGCTGTCGCAGCTTTACTGTAAATTAGCGACACAATCACGCAAGCGCAATTAACGATTGAGCGCTAAAACGAAGAAAAAGACAAAAACCTGGGGTCAGTGAATAATCCCAGCGCCTTTTCATTAAAAAAAAATTTTCTGCTCCGTTTCATTTAACGACCAAACCAGGACAAGCTGTATGGAGATGTCACCAACCTTGAGTTGACCAATGCTTTCTTCAAACTTATTAATTTTGACATCTGGAGGTGTACGCTGTGTGGAGATGTCACCAACCCTGAGCTGACCAATGCTTTCTTCAAACTTATTAATATCGACGTCTAGAGGTGTAGCTGTATGGAAATGTCACCAACCTTGAGCTGACCAACACCTTCTTCAAACTTATTAATATTGACGTCTAGAGGTGTACACAGTAGATAAGAATTAATGTCTCCGCCACAACATGTTCTTTTTTTGAGAACCGCTGGAAGATAGCACCTGACCTTGGAAGCGACAGATTCCTCACATTAAAAATAAAAACATATCTGAACACACTTTAGCTATTGCGTGACACTTGGCCCGTGGTCACTCAGTTGTGTTGTTAAACCTCGGACACGTCTCGGTTTGTCGACTGTAAGAAATCAGTCAAGTAAAAGTAATTATAAAATCAATGACACATTTGAGACAAGCTTCAGATAATGTTCAAGACAGTCCTGAGGTCATCTTAAGACATTTGAGACACATTTCAAGACAGACCTGCGCATAGACAAGCGGTCAGGGGTTGAAGCCATTGTGATTACAAGATTAAAATTACAAGTAATCAGTTCCAAGTTAGTATCACTAATATTCTCTCATTCATTCTTCCTTTCATCTGCTTTTCTTTTCCTGGCTCTTCCCCTTTTCTGTTTATCATTTTGAGAATGTTTATATATATATATATATCTCTTTGTTCACATTTTTCTATACGATTCTTCTTGTTTATTAATATCCTCTCTTTTTTTCTCTTCCTTTCGCTTCTCCTTTCTCCTATCCTATCCCGAGAACATAGACTAATCTCTCTTTCTCAGGTATAATCTTGCAAGTTTTATTATGTACCTGCCGTTCTGTCTACCTGCAAGATCGTTTTTCTTTACACCTGTCTACCTGTATGATTATTTCGCATCAGCTGTCTTCAAGCGTGATTGTCTCTTCTCACCTGTCTCTCTGTATGATTGTCTGATCACACCTGTCTACCTCCATGATTATCTCTTCATACCTGTCTACCTCCATGATTGTCTCTTCACACCTGTCTACCTCCATGATTGTCTCTTCACACCTGTCTACCTCCATGATTGTCTCTTCATACCTGTCTACCTCCATGATTGTCTCTTCACACCTGTCTACCTCCAGGATTGTCTCTTCACACCTGTCTACCTCCATGATTATCTCTTCACACCTGTCTACCTCCATGATTATCTCTTCACACCTGTCTACCTCCATGATTATCTCTTCACACCTGTCTACCTCCATGATTATCTCTTCACACCTGTCTACCTCCATGATTATCTCTTCACACCTGTCTAACTCCTTGATTATCTCTTCACACCTGTCTACCTCCATGATTGTCTCTTCACACCTGTCTACCTCCATGATTATCTCTTCACACCTGTCTACCTCCATGATTATCTCTTCACACCTGTCTACCTCCATGATTATCTCTTCACACCTGTCTACCTCCTTGATTATCTCTTCACACCTGTCTACCTCCATGATTGTCTCTTCACACCTGTCTACCTCCATGATTATCTCTTCACACCTGTCTACCTCCATGATTATCTCTTCACACCTGTCTACCTCCATGATTATCTCTTCACACCTGTCTACCTCCATGATTATCTCTTCACACCTGTCTACCTCCATGATTATCTCTTCACACCTGTCTACCTCCATGATTATCTCTTCATACCTGTCTACCTCCATGATTATCTATTCACACCTGTCTACCTCCATGATTGTCTCCCTTCACACCTGACTACCTCCATGATTGTCTCCCTTCACACCTGTCTACCTACATGATTGTCTCTCTTCACACCTGTCTACCTACATGATTGTCTCTCTTCACACCAGTCTACCTACATGATTGTCTCCCTTCATACCTGTCTACCTCTATGATTGTCTCCCTTCATATTTTTCTACCTCTATGATTGCCTCCCTTCATACCTGTCTACCTCCATGATTATCTCCCTTCACACCTGTCTACCTCTATGATTGTCTTACTTCACATCTGTCTACCTCCATGAATGTCTCTTCACACCTGTCAACCTACATGATTGTCTCTTCACACCTGACTACCTCCATGATTGTCTCTTCACACCTGTCTACCTCCATGATTATCTCACTTCACACCTGTCTACCTCCATGATTGTCTCACTTCACATCTGTCTACCCCCATGATTGTCTCACTTCACACCTGTCTACATCCATGATTGTTTCACTTCACATCTGTCTACCACCATGATTGTCTCACTTCACACCTGTCTACCACCATGATTGTCTCACTTCACACCTGTCTACCACCATGATTGTCTCACTTCACACCTGTCTACCTCCATGATTGTCTCACTTCACACCTGTCTACCTCCATGATTGTCTCACTTCACACCTGTCTACATCCATGATTGTCTCACTTCACACATATCTACATCCATGATTGTCCACTTTACACCTGATTACCTCCATGATTGTCTCCCTTCACACCAGTCTACCACCATGATTGTCTCACTTCACACCTGTCTACATCCATGATTGTCTCCTTCACACCTGTCTACATCCATGATTGTCTCACTTCACACCTGTCTACATCCATGATTGTCTCACTTCACACCTATCTACATCCATGATTGTCCACTTTACACCTGATTACCTCCATGATTGTCTCCCTTCACACCTGTCTACCACCATGATTGTCTCACTTCACACCTGTCTACCACCATGATTGTCTCACTTCACACCTGTCTACATCCATGATTGTCTCACTTCACACCTATCTACATCCATGATTGTCCACTTTACACCTGATTACCTCCATGATTGTCTCCCTTCACACCTGTCTACCACCATGATTGTCTCACTTCACACCTGTCTACCACCATGATTGTCTCACTTCACACATGTCTACATCCATGATTGTCTCACTTCACACCTGTCTACCACCATGATTGTCTCAGTTCACACCTGTCTACCACCATGATTGTCTCACTTCACACCTGTCTACCACCATGATTGTCTCACTTCACACCTGTCTACCACCATGATTGTCTCACTTCACACCTGTCTACCACCATGATTGTCTCACTTCACACCTGTCTACCACTTGATTGTCTCACTTCACACCTGTCTACATCCATGATTGTCTCACTTCACACCTGTCTACCACCATGATTGTCTCATTTCACACCTGTCTACCACCATGATTGTCTCACTTCACGCCTGTCTACATCCATGATTGACAACATAGATGTTGACAGGTACTAAGAATAATGATTGATCTATATGTGTTTGTCTGCTTGCTGTCTACCTATCTTATTCTGACTGATCTATATGTGTCTGTCTGCTTGCTGTCTACCTATCTTATTCTGACTGATCTATATGTGTCTGTCTGCTTGCTGTCTACCTATCTTATTCTGACTGATCTATATGTGTCTGTCTGCTTGCTGTCTACCTATCTTATTCTGACTGATCTATATGTGTCTGTCTGCTTGCTGTCTACCTATCTTATTCTGACTGATCTATATGTGTCTGTCTGCTAGCTGTCTACCTATCTTATTCTGACTGATCTATATGTGTCTGTCTGCTTGCTGTCTACCTATCTTATTCTGACTGATCTATATGTGTCTGTCTGCTTGCTGTCTACCTATCTTTTTCTGACTGATCTATATGTGTCTGTCTGCTTTCTGTCTACCTATCTTATTCTGACTGATCTATATGTGTCTGTCTGTTTGCTGTCTACCTATCTTATTCTGACTGATCTATATGTGTCTGTCTGCTTGCTGTCTACCTATCTTATTCTGACTGATCTATATGTGTCTGTCTGCTTGCTGTCTACCTATCTTATTCTGACTGATCTATATGTGTCTGTCTGCTTGCTGTCTACCTATCTTATTCTGACTGATCTATATGTGTCTGTCTGCTTGCTGTCTACCTATCTTATTCTGACTGATCTATATGTGTCTGTCTGCTTGCTGTCTACCTATCTTATTCTGACTGATCTATATGTGTCTGTCTGCTTGCTGTCTACCTATCTTATTCTGACTGATCTATATGTGTCTGTCTGCTTGCTGTCTACCTATCTTATTCTGACTGATCGATATGTGTCTGTCTGCTTGCTGTCTACCTATCTTATTCTGACTGATCTATATGTCTGTCTGCTTGCTGTCTACCTATCTTATTCTGACTGATCTAAAATTTGTCTGTCTACCTATCTCTTTCTGATAATCTTATGTTTGTATGTCTGTCTGTCTTAACTCTCATTCTGGGTTCCTGTGTCTGTCCGCCTGTCTGTCTACCTGTGCCCATTCTAACCGTTTCCCGGTCCATGTCTGTCTACATTTCACTTTCTAACTGTTCTCTGTCTGTTGTCATATCTTTCATTCAGACTACCTGACTGCATATCTCAGTTTCCCTATCTATCATTTAGATTTCCACTCCGTCGATCTGTCTATCCACCTCTAATCTGACTACTTCCCTGTCTACCTCTCTATCTAGCTCTAACTCTGAATGCCTCCTTGTCTGTCTATATGCCTGTCTATCTACTTATAATTCTGAGTTTTTCTCTGTCTACATGACAATCGAACTCTATTTCTGAATGCTTCCCTGTCTGCCTACCTGTATATCGAACTCTATTTCTTAATTCTTCACTGTCTGTCTATCTGTCTATCTAATTTTATTTTTGAATCGTTCCAGTGATGTTACCTCTCTACCTCTAATTCTCAATTCTTCACTGTCTGTCTACCTGTCTATCTACATATAATTTTCAAAACTTTCCTGTCAACCTGTCTACCTCTAATCCTCAATTCTTCACTGTCTGTCTACCTGTCTATCTACCACTAATTTTCAAAACTTTCCTGTCTACCTGTCTGTCTACCTCTAATTCTCAATTCTTCACTGTCTGTATACCTGTCTATCTACCTCTAATTCTCATTACTTTCCTGTCTACCTGTCCATCTAACTCTTATTTCCGAATGATTCACCGTCTACCTTCTATCTCTTCCTATATTCTATGTGTTTAGGTAAAGCGTAAAAATGTCGATTTTCAACATATGCAAACAATTATTCGTTCATTTATTTTACTTTACAAACACAAATAGTTTTAGTTGTAAAGTGTAATTGTTTACAAGTGGTTTTACTCTACACAAAAATTTTAAAACATTTCAGTTGTAAATTTTAACTATTTACAAACATTTTAGTTCTACAAATATGAACAAATTATTTTATTTTGTAAATTATAATTATTTACAAGAGCTTCTCTTACAAATAAATGTATTTATTTTTTGTTTAAGTTACTTATGTATGATTTCTGCAGTGTTTTATCATTTCTGAACCTTCTATTTGGAACTATTTACTTATCTTATTGTCTTTAGTATACATTTTTTTTTGCTCAAATAATCTTTGTTTTTATTTATTTAGACGAGCTGCCACAAACAACATATCAGAATGTCACACCCATATTATGAAGTAGCAGTGTTAAATACAGTAACTACGAAGAATAGTCAGCTGATGAGTACGTCATTGATGGATCATGATATCTCAAGACTGGGCCCCGAGTTGTTTTTAAGTTCAAATCTAGCCCCAAGCCATGTCAATCATCAGGAGAACACTCAACCCAATTGTTTACAAGCTCATTCTATTTGGAATGCTAGATCGTGGCAAGATTTGAACACATATTTACCACGTGCCCGTGATCCAATGAGATCTATGAATCTGAAAGTTGGCAGCGGAATGAACCAATCAAATTATTCAACACAAGAACGCATCTCGTCTTCAGGGAGTGGAAGCTACCAATGGAGCAGTGTGTCCAGTGAGAGTATAAAAGACGTATCGCAGTCACTAAACCTGTTGCCTTCCTCTGCTTCTTATGTATCTTCCAGACAAACTGGATTTACAGATATTTCGTTTACTTCAAGTGGAAACATCCCTAGCAGTGCCTCATCGTTCGATCCTAAAACTGGGCCGTTCTGCGCAGGTATTGGCCAGGACCGGCAACCAATCGCTGACATAGATTCTGGTGAAGCTATTGCCAATGATTGCAGCGCAGATTCCGATCTGAAGCAGACGATAGAACGAGCTGTCAAAGACCTCAGATCAGGTGATATAATGTCAAACCACGAGAAAATTTTGAATCAATCGGTCCCAACGCATTTTACCCATTATTCTGGGCCGTGCTTTAACAGTATCAACACTTTAAGTGGCGTTAGTTGGCAAAATTCACAAACTTTTGGCGGGAATCGGTCAGACACCGTCGATTTGGTAAATAAAGGGCATAATCCCAACGGCGTTTATTCTCAAGTTGAGCACAGTGAATGTTCAGGTGTAGTCGGTGATCAGATGTCAAGTTCATCCAGTTTGTCAAGTCTAGCCGGGTCCTCTAGCAACTCGTCGGATGGGAATCTTGCCGACCAAGAATCGTGTGAAAGTGCTGCGGAAATAAGAAACAAGAAGTTAAAACGTAAAATAAAAGATATCGGCTCTCTACGCAACGTCTTCACCGAGGGTCGTCACACATTGAATAACAACTGCCAAGCAAAACCACCAACAGGGAGAGCTTTCAGCAGAGATGTTACCAACATGATTTCAACATCTGAGAGGACCGATGTTAAAAGTATGAGCAGCTGCACCAACATATCATCAGTCAGTCTTTCATCCGACTCCGAACCGTCAGGTTTAAATCCAAATTGTAAACCATTTATTCCCAGAGCATATTTGAACTCCACTTTCGAAAATGAACCCCAAAAATTAAACTTCCACAAAGGAGAGTCATCGCTATTCTTGCCAGCTTTTAACCCAAACATTTCCAGCCTGACATACCTCCAGGGAAACTACCATTCTGACAGCGGCAGAGGCAGCACAGGAAACGACACTTTGAATACGACAAATGTAGGAAACGACACGTTGAATACGACAAATGTAGGAAACGACACTTTGAACACGACAAATGCAGGAAACTACTTTTCGGACGGAACTTATAATTATGACATGCACGTTTGCGACAGACCTTCCAACCTAGTCCAGGAAGGTAATAGAACACTCCAAAAGAGGGGTGATAGCATGGGAGTCTTGAAGACTCAGGAGAATGTTCCGATGAGCGAAGCACAACCGCTGTATGACTGTAAAGTTGATCATGGCGTAGACTTTGTCCCGATTCAACATCTGGACGTGAAGAAGCTCCCAGCAGTATACAGTAGTTGGAGTACACTGGAGACAGTGTTAGCTCTGTCTCAAAGAGTTGTGAAACTACGAGTGAGGAAACCATCCAAAAGAACATCAACTTCAAAAGATGGCAGCAGGACAGACTTTCAGGCTAGTGACGTTATTCCAGGCCTTGGCGATAACGATGATGACCGTCCTGTGCTTGATCACTATGGGACTGGGTTTACCTGTAATGTGGACAAGGAGTGGCTGCTAGTTCGCACTCACTCAGAAGTTGTGGGCAGCTCTTGGGAAGCAGCAAACACGGAAGTGACGTTTCAGATTATTCTTCCCAGAGCCAGTAAACATGTCTACGTCACCTGCCAAGGTCAGGAGCATGGATTCAGCTTCAATGTCCATTCAACGTAACGAAATTCATGTGCAGAACACCTCAACAGCTCGTGCCATTTCTTCATCTATTCCACGACGTTCCGGTTATTAGACGATCTAGTCTCTTCAGCGATTCTTGCTACTTCACAGAATCTAGCTCAGATTCTATTTCAGACAACAGTACATCTGAAAGTACATCTGAAAGTACATCTGAAGGGGAGAGGACAACGACGGTCTCACGGTTCCGCTTTGGGATAAGCGAAGTCATAGCAACTTTTCCAAACTGGGTTCTGTTCCTAATCTGAATGCAACGCCTAATGCATTAAATGAAGTCTGTGGCAACGGAAATATCAAAATAAGAATGTCACCAAAACATGGAAATGACTGCGGGAACATGAACGTACAAGAAATGCCAGAATTAGTTAGTGGGGTCAACATTCATTCTAAAGAGCTTAACACACGGTTCGTTCAACAAATAACCCAAGAGATGATCAAGTCTGTTGATGCCAGACCCATGAACATCGAATATCAAGAACCTAACACAAACTTTCTCAGTCAGGGCAACCAAGAATTACGTAAATCTGCTGAGAATGGTTTTGTCAATTCTGAATTTCATGAAAATACTTCTAACTTTCTCAGTCGGGTCAACCAAGAATTACCTTATTTTGATGTGAATGGTTTTGTCAATTCTGAATTTCATGAAAATACTTCAAACTTTCTCAGTCAGAGCAACCAAGAATTACCTAATTCTGATGAGAATGCCTCCGTTAATTCTGAATTTCAAGTACATAGCAGTAATTTTCTCAGTCAGAGAAACCAAGAATTGCCTAATTCTTATAAGAAACTTCCCGTCAAATACGAAAATAAAGAAAATAAGAGTAACTTTCTCAGAAACATGCACAAAGAATTGCCAAATCCTGACAACTTCTGTGAATTTCAAAGAAATGAAAATAACTTTCTCAGACTTGCTAACAAAGAATTGACAAGTGGGAATAAAGAAATATCTGCCAAATGCGACATTCAAAAACAAGATATGAACCAGACAAATTCAACAGAGTCTTGTTATAATGAAGCAACCTCTTTCAGAACTTGTTTTCCTGTAGAAACATCAACTACAACGAATGAGGACCTTACAGATCAGTCACACATTCCACATTTGAACAGCTGGAGTGTGCACTATATACCTACTGCAGATAATGAAACTGGGAGTAGCGATTTTATTTCTTTAAGTGAGATTTTTGGAAGTAATCAATCAGGACTTGAATATGAGAAGTTGCGCCCTTTACAGAATGTAAACCAGCCAGTACGCAAACCGCGTAAATCACTTCTCACGTTATTTGAAAACTCGCTGCAGCCTCGGTTTTCAAATCATCCATTGGAGAAAGCGTGCAGTTTAACCGTGAAGGATATCAGCGGCGTTTCTAACCATTGTGAGGCAGGAAAAAGTGCACCGACAGTGGCGTCTCCCTTAATTACTATGGAGAGGAAGTTTGAGTCCTTACAGGGAGGTCCAGGAGGAAGTCAGTGTCCTTACTCTAGTCAGGACATCTTCGGACATCGCGGGGAGTATCAGTGCTTCTCAAGTTTTGCTGGTGAGTTCCTTCGAATTTTGTGTGTGGTGGTTGGTTACTGAGAGTTGTGGTGGTTGGTTAGTGAGAGTTGTGGTGGTTGGTTACTGAGAGTTGTGGTGGTTGGTTACTGGGAGTTGTGGTGGTTGGTTACTGGGAGTTGTGGTGGTTGGTTACTGGGAGTTGTGGTGGTTGGTTACTGAGAGTTGCGGTGGTTGGTTACTGAGAGTTGTGGTGGTTGGTTACTGGGAGTTGTGGTGGTTGGTTACTGGGAGTTGTGGTGGTTGGTTAGTGAGAGTTGTGGTGGTTGGTTACTGGGGGTTGTGGTGGTTGGTTACTGAGAGTTGTGGTGGTTGGTTAGTGAGAGTTGTGGTGGTTGGTTACTGGGGGTTGTGGTGGTTGGTTACTGGGAGTTGTGGTGGTTGGTTACTGAGAGTTGTGGTGGTTGGTTACTGAGAGTTGTGGTGGTTGGTTACTGAGAGTTGTGGTGGTTGGTTACCGGGAGTTGTGGTGGTTGGTTACCGAGAGTTGCGGTGGTTGGTTACCGGGAGTTGTGGTGGTTGGTTACTGAGAGTTGCGGTGGTTGGTTACTGGGAGTTGTGGTGGTTGGTTACTGAGAGTTGTGGTGGTTGGTTACTGGGAGTTGTGGTGGTTGGTTACTGGGAGTTGTGGTGGTTGGTTACTGGGAGTTGTGGTGGTTGGTTACTGGGAGTTGTGGTGGTTGGTTACTGGGAGTTGTGGTGGTTGGTTACTGAGAGTTGTGGTGGTTGGTTACTGGGAGTTATGGTGGTTGGTTACTGGGAGTTGTGGTGGTTGGTTACTGGGAGTTGTGGTGGCTGGTTACTGGGAGTTGTGGTGGTTGGTTACTGGGAGTTGTGGTGGTTGGTTACTGGAGTTGTGGTGGTTGGTTACTGGGAGTTGTGGTGGTTGGTTACTGGGAGTTGTGGTGGTTGGTTACTGAGAGTTGTGGTGGTTGGTTACTGGGAGTTGCGGTGGTTGGTTACTGGGAGTTGCGGTGGTTGGTTACTGGGAGTTGCGGTGGTTGGTTACTGGGAGTTGCGGTGGTTGGTTACTGGGAGTTGCGGTGGTTGGTTACTGAGAGCTATGGTGGTTGGTTACTGCGAGTTGTGGTGGTTGGTTACTGGGAGTTGTGGTGGTTGGTTACTGAGAGTTGCGGTGGTTGGTTACTGGGAGTTGCGGTGGTTGGTTACTGGGAGTTGTGGTGGTTGGTTACTGGGAATTGTGGTGGTTGGTTACTGGGAGTTGTGGTGGTTGGTTACTGGGAGTTGTGGTGGTTGGTTACTGGGAGTTGCGGTGGTTGGTTACTGGGAGTTGTGGTGGTTGGTTACTGGGAGTTGTGGTGGTTGGTTACTGGGAGTTGTGGTGGTTGGTTACTGGGAGTTGTGGTGGTTGGTTACTGGGAGTTGTGGTGGTTGGTTACTGGGAGTTGCGGTGGTTGGTTACTGGGAGTTGTGGTGGTTGGTTACTGGGAGTTGTGGTGGTTGGTTACTGGGAGTTGTGGTGGTTGGTTACTGGGAGTTGTGGTGGTTGGTTACTGGAGTTGTGGTGGTTGGTTACTGGGAGTTGTGGTGGTTGGTTACTGAAAGTTGAGGTGGTTGGTTACTGGGAGTTGTGGTCGTTGGTTACTGAGAACTTCTAGCTGGAATGATTAAAAATCCTAGTTTTGTTTAAACGTTTTAGTAATTGAGAACATTTGGTTAAGTATTGGTAATTGAGAACATTTGGTTAAGTATTGGTAATTGAGAACATTTGGTTAAGCATTGATAATTGACAACATTTTGTTAAGTATTGGTAATTGAGAACATTTGGTTAAGTATTGGTAATTGAGAACATTTGGTTAAGTATTGGTAATTGAGAACATTTGGTTAAGTATTGGTAATTGAGAACATTTGGCCCAATGTTAGTAATTGAGAACATTTGGTTAAATATTGGTAATAGGGAAAATTTGGTTAAGTATTGGTAATTGAGAACATCTGGCCCAATGTTAGTAATTGAGTACATTTGGTTCAGTATTGGTAATTGAGAACATCTGGCCCAATTTTGATTATTGAGAACATTTGGACCAATGTTAGTAATGAGAACATTTGGCCCAATGTTAGTAATTGAGAACATTTGGCCCAATGTTAGTAATTGAGAACATGTGGCCCAATGTTAGTAATTGAGAACATTTGGCCCAATTTTGATTATTGAGAACATTTGGCCCAATGTTAGTAAATGAGAATATTTGGTTAAGTATTGGTAATTGAGAACATTTGGTTAAGTATTGGTAATTGAGAACATTTTGCTCAATGTTAGTAATTGAGAACATTTGGCCCAATGTTAGTAATTGAGAACATTTGGCCCAATTTTGATTATTGAGAACATGTGGCCCAATGTTAGTGATTGAGAACATTTGGTTAAGTATTGGTAATTGAGAACATTTGGTTAAGTATTGGTAATTGAGAACATTTGGTTAAGTATTGGTAATTGAGAACATTTGGCTCAATGTTAGTAATTGAGAACATTTGGCCCAATGTTAGTAATTAGAACATTTGGCCCAATTTTGATTATTGAGAACATTTGGCCCAATGTTAGTAATTGAGAACATTTGGCCCAATGTTAGTAATTGAGAGCATTTGGCCCAATGTTAGTAATTGAAAACATTTGGTTAAGTATTGGTAATTGAAAACATTTGGTTAAGTATTGGTAATTGAAAACATTTGGTTAAGTATTGGTAATTGAAAACATTTGGTTAAGTATTGGTAATTGAGAACATTTGGCCCAATGTTAGTAATTGAAAACATTTGTTAAGTATTGGTAATTGAGAACATTTGGTTAAGTATTGGTAATTGAGAACATTTGGTTAAGTATTGGTAATAGAGAACATTTAGCCCAATGTTAGTAATTGAGAACATTTGGTTAAGTATTGGTAATTGAGAACGTTTGGCCCAATGTTAATAATTGAAAACATTTGGTTAAATATTGGTAATTGAGAACATTTGGCCCAATGTTAGTAATTGAAAACATTTGGTTAAGTATTGGTAATTGAAAACATTTGGTTCAGTATTGGTAATTGAAAACATTTGGTTAAGTATTGGTAATTGAAAACATTTGGTTCAGTATTGGTAATTAAAAACATTTGGTTCATTATTGGTAATTGAAAACATTTGGTTCAGTATTGGTAATTGAAAACATTTGGTTCAGTAGTGGTAATTGAAAACATTTGGTTCAGTATTGGTAATTGAAAACATTTGGTTCAGTATTGGTAATTGAGAACATTTTATGTATTGTAATTGAAAACATTTGGTTAAGTATTGGTAATTGAGAACATTTGGCCCAATGTTAGTAATTGAAAACATTTGGTTCAGTATTGGTAATTGAAAACATTTGGTTCAGTATTGGTAATTGAAAACATTTGGTTCAGTATTGGTAATTGAAAACATTTGGTTGAGTATTGGTAATTGAAAACATTTGGTTGAGTATTGGTAATTGAAAACATTTGGTTCAGTATTGGTAATTGAAAACATTTGGTTCAGTATTGGTAATTGAAAATATTTGGTTCCGTATTAGTAATTGAAAACATTTGGTTCAGTATTGGTAATTGAAAACATTTGGTCCAATGTTAGTAATTGAAAACATTTGGTTCAGTATTAGTAATTGGAAACATTTGGATCAGTATTGGTAATTGAGAACATTTGGCCCAATGTTAGTAATTGAGAACATTTGGTTCAGGTAAATCAAACCTACTGTTATATTTTTTTGCTGCCCCAGTACCGTATAGAATACATCATCATCATCATGTGCTATACCAGTTGGCGTGGGCGATCATGTCCTTCCAAAATATTGTATTTATTGTTATTGAGTTATTAGCGGGTCATCATCATTGCACTCCGAACATGCCCATAGGTGCTTAGATCCCTTCCTCAGCAAGTCTCAAATTGTCCAGCGACTGACGACTCCAGTTCTGTGTTGGTTGATTAGTCTTCTTACACACCCACTAAGTTTCTCATTTCTGGCTATGCCCATCTTAACTTCCATCTCATTCATCCGAAGGAGTGACGTGGACTCATGGTTGTTGAAGTCCTGTGCCCTTCCCACAGTTCGAAGGACATTGCTTCTATCCGCAGTACGTGGTATCAATTCTGTTGACTTTTTCCCATGCCATGACACTAAGCTAAATAGTATCTATTATCTTTATCGTTCGCGATCCCTCTTTCACTTGCATTTTGCCAGCTGTAACCAAGTATTCCATCTTTCCGCGTCTCATGATGTGCTCGAAAAATGTTGTTTCTTTCTGACATCTTTTAGGAGCTCCCTTCATGTGTTGGCCTCTTTGATAATGTCCTTGTCGATATTTTTAGCTGTCCAGGGAACTTTCAACATTCTTCTGAGAAATCTCATCTATGTGGCCTCTAATAGTCTTTTCATTTCTTTGTCTACTGTCCATGACTCGCTACCATAGGTCGGAAATAGCTTTATACAGCACGATGACCTCTCTGTCTTCCTTCTATTGACAATGACTTGTTGCATAAAATGTTTTCTATTTTCTGAAATGCTATTTTGGACTGAGCTATTCTGCTTTTTAATTCTGTAGTACATTTTCCATTTGATCTAGTTATTGTGCCCATGTATTTGACGCGTTATACATATTCCTATATTTGTAGAGAATCCCATCTCTGTGGCATCTAATTGTCTTTTCATCTGTTTGTTTGCTGTCCATGATTCGCTTCTATAGGTCAGATATGGCTTTATATATCACAGATGAACTCTTTCTCACATCTAATGACACAGACTTGCTGCACAAGATGTTGGTTTAAGTTAGTGAAATGTATTGTTAGTAAACATTTCATATTAGTAAACATTTCATATTAGTAAACATTTCATATTAGTAAACATTTTATATTAGTAAACATTTTATATTAGTAAACATTTTATTTAGTAAACATTTTATTTAGTAAACATTTTATATTAGTAAACATTTTATTTAGTAAACATTTTATATTAGTAAACATTTTATATTAGTAAACATTTCATATTAGTAAACATTTTATTTAGTAAACATTTTATATTAGTAAACATTTTATTTAGTAAACATTTCATATTAGTAAACATTTTATATTAGTAAACATTTCATATTAGTAAACATTTCATATTAGTAAACATTTTATTTAGTAAACATTTTATTTAGTAAACATTTTATTTAGTAAACATTTTATTTAGTAAACATTTTATATTAGTAAACATTTTATTTAGTAAACATTTCATATTAGTAAACATATTATATTAGTAAACATTTTATTTAGTAAACATTTTATTTAGTAAACATTTCATATTAGTAACCATTTATTTAGTAAACATTTCATATTAGTAAACATTTCATATTAGTAAACATTTCATATTAGTAAACATTTCATATTAGTAAACATTTTATATTAGTAAACATTTCGTATTAGTCATCATCATCATTGAGTGCCGTCTCCGCAACGAAGGTTGGCTACCATGGAGCGCCATTTTGCTCTATCTCTTGCTTTGATGGTGCAGGTTGTCATCGGTTGATATGTCCATCTTTTGATGTTACTCGTCCATGTTAATCTTGGTCTGCCTCTGCCTCTTTTACCTTGTATTTTCCCCTCCAGGATCACTTTCAGTAGGCTGTTGTGTCTTTTAACATGACCTAAGAATCGCATTTGTCTTGTTCTAATTGTGTTCAGAAGTTCTCTTTTCATTTTTAGTTGTTTTAAGACTTTGTCGTTTGTTTTCTTTTCCTTCCATCCAATTCTACCTATTCTTCTATATATCCACATTTCAAAGGCTTCAATTCTCTGTTCTGTTTTCTTGTCTAATGTCCATGTTTCAGCACCATATAGGAATATTGAGAAGATGTAACATTTTGCTATTCTTAGTTTTAGCTATGGTGTTATTTGTTTTGATGTTAGTATGTCCTTCATGACATTAAAATTACTTTTTGCCATTCCTATTCTTTTGTTTATTTCAGTTGTACATTTTCCATCACTGGTTATAGTATGTCCAAGGTAGTTATAGTTCTGAACTGTCTCAAGGTCTATTCCTTCAATTTTGATATCCTCTTGTGGGTTTTGAGTATTTTCTTTGTTTATGATCATAGTTTTAGTCTTTTTGATATTCATATCTAGTCCATATTTTTTGCTTGTCGTGTTTATTTCATTAAGTAATTGTTGTAGGTCTTTAGGATTTTCTGCTAGTAGTACAGTATCGTCAGCATATCTTAGGTTATTGATTATCTTTCCATTAATTTGTAGGCCTGGCATCTCTATGATGTTTTTAAAGATTTGTTCAGTGTATAGATTGAACAAGCTTGGTGATAGGATGCATCCTTATCTTACTCCTCTTTTATATCAATGGGTGTAGAGAACTCTTTGTTATATTTTATTATTGTTGTTTGCTCCCAGTATAGATTGCATATTAGTCGTATATCCGTGTCATCTAGATGTATCTCTTTTAGGCATTCTATAAGTTGTTCGTATTAGTAAACATTTCATATTAGAAAACATTTCCTATTAGTAAACATTTCATATTAGTAAACATTTCATATTAGTAAACATTTCATATTAGTAAACATTTCATATTAGTAAATATTTAGTATTTTTCTTTCATCTTTTCAGATGAGGTGTTGAGTGAGTTTACTAATTGTGACCTCTTTGGTGAATCCTTGATTATGAGCTCCCAGCACACAAGATGGGAGTACGAGGGCCTAGTCTTTGCCCAGAACCATTATAGACAAGCCTACGATCTTGCCAACAAAGGGAAACATTCTAAAGGTGAAAGTTCAAATTTGGAAAGATCTCTACCCTGCCAGCATTCTGCTTCACACACAGATCTGTCGTCTGTACAGCATAACTGGACAGAATTATCGAGAAATAGGATTCCCAAAACAGTACAAGAAGAAATTAATATCAGGGATATGGCCCATCTTACAGCAGGCCTGTCTTCCGTAGATCTTGTCTTTGAGCAATCGCATTATAAAGATAAGTTCAGAGAAGTTAAAAAAAGTGATGCAAGATTGGATGACGCAGGTCAGAATGACGAGTTTACTCCAACCATGACCTTTGAACCATCTTGTTTCTGTAGCAATCAACAAATAGACGAGTCTTGTCCAATCAGTGGAGGAGATAAATATAGCAACACAGCACGTGACATATTTTCGGAATTCTCCTCACGAGCAACATACCTAGATACATGGGACATTGATTTACTTAACCTTGACAATGACCTTAACCCTTTACCCCATTTTGTGGACGTGATAGATGGAAGATTCCCTCAGTTTAATCATAGCGATGACAAGACAAATGGTTCGTTTCAATTTGACCACGTAGAGCGCATGGTTGAAGGACTATTGGAAGAAGATGACCGTGACCTTGAATTAGATTTCCGGCCATTTTGTTGCCCAGCAACCAGTTTAACAAACGGTAACCTCCTGACGTCAGAAGGGAAATCCCCTCGCTGCATCATGGTCTCGTTCCCACACGGTGGGTCAAAGGTCGTCTCGGTCGGACACTTCTCATCCCACGCGCTGATTGGAGGGATTCTCCATGACACGCCCACTTGCATGGGGTCTTGCGGTGCCCCATTGATCGCTCTAACCGAGGACGTCACGACAGCTTTTATCACTCATTTCGTCCACGCTGGACCCGTCAAGTTAAATGGCGTCACAGTCGGTGCAGCAGAGAGTTACTTCGACAACCCCTTACCGAATTTTCTCTAAAATCTCATTTTAATAATTTATTTACCATATTTTTATAAATATTTACAAATTTACTCAGGCTTATACACATTCTACATTTTATAATCAATAATTGTATATATTTAAAATTTTTATATAATTTTTATTTTGTTTAGAGTAGATGTATAATTTTAATTATTAAAATGTGTTGAGAACACATACCTTCTTGTAACATTTTAAAACACTTTTAAAACTATACGTTTTAATTTGTTTTACCTTATTTCTTAGAAATGCATTTTTTTCGAATAGTATTTTTTTGTTTGATAATAAAGATTTCTTGGAATAGTCAGCTTTATTGATTTGTTTGTTTATGAACATATAGTTTGTTTGTTTATGAATGTGTAAATTATTTGTTCATGAATGTGTAGATTATTTGTTCATGAATGTATAGTTTATTTGTTCATGTATGTATAGTTTATTTGTTCATGTATGTATGACTTGTATTTCACATCAATGACGTAGACGTATTTTAAAATCTATATTATTTTTAGTCATTGCGGGGAGCAGATCACTAGGTGTGTTTACCTTCAATGCAATAATATGCGCTTTATTAATTTATTAAGTTATTTGCGGGTCATCATCATTGCACTCCGAACATATCCTTTGGTGCTCAGATCCCTTCCTCAGCAATTCCCGCAGTGTCCAGCGACTGACGACTCCAGTTCTATGTTGGTTGATAAGTCTTCTTACACGGCCACCAAGTTTCTCATTTCTGGCCGTGCCCATCTTAACTCCCATTTCCATCATCCGAAGAAGTGACGTGCTCTTCCCACATCTCGGAGGGCATTGATGACGTCCGCTCGATCCACTGGTTGCCCGTCCTTAACGACAGCGCAGCTAGCCAACCTGTCCGCTCTTTCATTTCCCCGTACTCCCGCATGTCCAGGGACATAGACAAAGGTGACCTTACGTATTTTGGATTTCTGCAACGACTCTACCCATTGCATGCGTACAGAGCCCGCCTCCACTTTTTTTATCATGCTCATCGAATCACTCAGTATACAGGCGTGGGTGTAGTCTTGTGACCATTTGATTGCCTTGGTCACTGCCATCACCTCCATTGTCATGCTACTCGTGGTCATGGCGTATGCACCACTGTCTTCCTTGACTATTAAGCCTGCCGAGCGTGTTGTAAATGCCCATGCACTTCTTTGATGTCGTCTTACAGATCCGTCTGTATAGATGACTGCATCTTTCTCATCGGTGTTATCGCAGATGAAACCGTTGGCCTCCGCATTAACCACGACCGGGTTCTGTTCCCTACTTTTCCTGTCGAGTGTAACATTATCTCTCTCTGCGATCAGGACTCAATCAGAGTAGGATTCCAGACTCTCACATGAAGTCAGCTGTCAGGTTAAGTGTGTTGATCGCCCCCACAGACAGAACATCACAATTAGAGTCTACCAGATCCACTCTGATTGAACACCCGTTAAAACGTTGCAATGTGTTCTGCGCCAGTGGCCCAGTGCATCCGATTTCAGCCAGCATTTTATTCAGGTTTGCATTCCTTAGCCTTTGATTGTCCCCAATCTTTCTGCAAGGCAGCAGATGATCTTTTCTGTAGGGGGATTCTGCCCACACTGACACACATCAATATATATGACACATGACTAACATAAACATGCACATAAAGATATGAGATATGACTGACATAGACATGCACATAAAGATACGAGATATGACTGACATAGTTTGACATTATTAATATATTCCTTTATAAATATTGCTTTGTATTTATAAACAAGCTTTTTACATGCTCCTTTAATTTAGTTGCTTCTTGTTTGAGTATTCTTTGATCAGACTTGTTTTTATCTTGACGTTTATGAAGACTCCTCCTTGTGTTTATTCTCCTTATTTATACTGTTAATATTATTAGGCCGTCTCTTGTCTTTCTCTTTGAAACATTTCTTACTGTAGGTTTCATCTTCTTATCTTGGCTAATCAACAAATCACAAATATAGCTCAAGCCAAACAATTGTGTCGAGACACGTCTCGTGTACCAAATCTGTCGATGGGAGGGAGGGGGAGGAAGGGAGGGAGGGGAGAGAGGGAGGGAGGGGAAGAGAGGGAGAGAGGGAGGGGGAGAGAGAGAGGGAGGGAGGGGAGAGGGAGAGGGGAGAGAGAGGGAGGGGGAGGGAGGGAGGGGAGAGGGGAGAGAGAGAGGGAGGGGGAGGGAGGGGAGAGGGAGAGGGGAGAGAGAGAGGGAGGGGGAGGGAGGGAGGGGAGGGAGGGAGGGAGAGGGGGAGGGAGTGAGGGAGGGAGAGAGAGAGGGAGAGAGGGAGGGGGAGGGAGAGAGAGGGGGAGGGAGAGAGGGAGAGAGAGGGAGGGGGAGGGAGAGAGAGAGGGAGGGGGAGGGAGAGAGGGAGGGAGAGAGAGATAGGGAGGGGGAGGGAGAGAGAGAGGGAGAGAGAGAGGGAGGGGAGGGAGAGAGAGGGAGGGGGAGGGAGAGAGAGAGGGAGGGAGGGGATAAGGAAAGGGGAGAGAGAGGGAGGGGGGAGAGGGAGGGAGAGAGTTCATCGATGGCATATAGAGCCAAATTTGACCTATGGAGACGACTCGTGGACAGTAAACAAACAAATGAAGAAAAAAACACGATTAGTGGCCACAGAGATGGGATTTCTCAGAAGAATGTTGAAAGTTCCCTGGAGAGCTATAAAGACGAATGAAGAAATTCTCAAAGAGGCCAACACAAAAAGGGAGCTCTTAAAAACATCAGAAAGAACCAATGAACATTTTTAGGGAACATCATGAGAGGAGGAAAGTTGGAATACTTGGTTACAACTGGCAAAATAAAAGGAAAGAGAGATCGCGGACGACAAAGAGAGAAAATACTGGATAGCATGGTGTCATGGCATGGAAAACAGTCAACAACAGAACTGATACGATGCAATGTAGATAGAAGAGTGTGGAGGGACATGATCACCTACGCCAACCGGTATGGCACATGCTGATGATGAAACGAAAGGTTCGAGGTCTACTACTACACCAACACGTTTATTTACAAAATAGTTACCGTTGGATGGTTCCACATTAACTGATTTCTCATGTATTAGCTCTATATTCCTGCTCTCACATGTATTAGCTCTCTTTTACCTCATCTCTCATGTATTAGCTCTCTTTTACTGCTCTCTCATGTATTAGCTCTCTTTTACTGCTCTCTCATGTATTAGCTCTATATTCCTGCTCTCACATGTATTAGCTCTCCTTTCTGCTCTCTCATGTATTAGCTCTCTTTTACTTCTCTCTCATGTATTAGCTCTCTTTTACTGCTCTCTCATGTATTAGCTCTCTTTTACTGCTCTCTCATGTATTAGCTCTCTTTTACCTCATCTCTCATGTATTAGCTCTCTTTTACCACATCTCTCATGTATTAGCTCTCTTTTACTGCTCTCTCATGTATTATCTCTCTTTTACTTCTCTCTCATGTATTAGCTCTATATTCCTGCTCTCACATGTATTAGCTCTCCTTTCTGCTCTCTCATGTATTAGCTCTCTTTTACTTCTCTCACATGTATTAGCTCTCCTTTCCTGCTCTCTCATGTATTAGCTCTCTTTTACTTCTCTCTCATGTATTAGCTCTCTTTTACTTCTCTCTCATGTATTAGCTCTCTTTTACTTCTCTCTCATGTATTAGCTCTCTTTTACTTCTCTCTCATGTATTATCTCTCTTTTACTTCTCTCTCATGTATTAGCTCTCCTTTACTTTTCTCTCATGTATTAGCTCTCTTTTACCTCTCTCTCATGTATTAGCTCTCCTTTACTTCTCTCTCATGTATTAGCTCTCGTTTACTTCTCTCTCATGTATTAGCTCTCTTTTACCTCCTCTCTCATGTATTAGCTCTCTTTTACTGCTCTCTCATGTATTAGCTCTCTTTTACTGCTCTCTCATGTATTAGCTCTCTTTTACCTCATCTCTCATGTATTAGCTCTCTTTTACCTCATCTCTCATGTATTAGCTCTCTTTTACTGCTCTCTCATGTATTCGCTCTCTTTACTTCTCTCTCATGTATTAGCTCTCTTTACTTCTCTCTCATGTATTAGCTCTCTTTTACCTCTCTCTCATGTATTAGCTCTCTTTTACCTCTCTCTCATGTATTAGCTCTCTTTTACCTCTCTCTCATGTATTAGCTCTCTTTTATTGCTACTATTACTATTATCTGTACCTATATTTCATAGATTACACCAAGGTATTTGACAAAGTAAAGCACCAAGAAATAATCAACATTTTAGAAAACATAAACATAGACAGCAAAGATCTAAGAATAATAAAGAACATGTACTGGCAACAAACAGCTGCCATAAGAACTGAAAACCAATTGGGAATGTTTCAACAAATAAAACAGGGTGTTAGACAAGGTTGTGTGCTGTCACCAGATTTATTTAATATTTATAGTCAGATTATTTTAAGATCCATAAGGGGCATGCCTGGAATAACAATTGGAGGTCATAATATAAATAATCTAAGGTATGCTGATGATACAGTCTTAATCGCTAAGAGTGAAAATGAGTTACAACAAATGTTGGACATTATAGTGAAAGAAAGCAAAAATAATGGACTCAGTCTTAATAGCAAAAAGACAGAGGTAATGGTAACAACAAAGAAAAAGACATCACCTCAGTGCAAAATAAAGACAAGTGGAACAATATTAAAACAGGTAAATGAATTTAAATATTTGGGAACTTTGTTAACCTCAGACGGAAGATGTACAAAAGAGGTGAGATGCAGAATGGATCAAGCAAAAGTAGCTTTCCAAAAAATGAGGAAGATACTATGCAATCCATTTTTGACAATATAAACTAGAAAAAGAGTTCTTAAATGTTATGTAGAGCCAGTCTTAACATATGGATGCGAATCATGGACAATAGGACAACCGAGAAGAAAATTACTGGAGTCTGTAGAAATGTGGTTTTATGGAAGAATATTGAGTGTACCATGGAGAGCTAAGAAGAGTAATGAAGATGTTCTGAAAGAGGTCAAATCAAAAAGAGAGCTCATTTCCAATATTAGGAAGAAAAAATCATCATTTTTTTTGGCCATGTAATGAGAAGAGAACAACTGAAATATATTGTCACAACTGGGAAAAATTGAGGGACGAAGACATAGTGGGAAGCAAAGAGAAAAAATAACAGACAGCTTAAGAGAATGGCTTGGCAGTAGGTCAACAACAGAAATGATAAATAGCTGCCGAGATCGAAAGTTGTGGAGAGACATGATCACCTACGCTAGCAGGCCCGATATATGATGATGATGACTACTATTATTACTACAATTACTAATGCTCCTGTTACTACAACTACTACTGCAACAGCTATTACTACTACTACAACTCCTATTACTACTACTACTACTACTACTACTACTACTACTACTACTGCTACTACTACTACATGAATAATAAAGTTAAAAATCTGATGGAAATCAACTAAAGAAACAGGAGGCGACTACAAAACGTCTTTAATGGGGGTCCGCGACTACAAAACGTCTTTAATGGGGGTCCGCGACTACAAAACGTCTTTAATGGGGGTCCGCGACTACAAAAAGTCTTTAATGGGGTCCGTGACTACAAAACGTCTTTAATGGGGGTCCACGACTACAAAACGTCTTTAATGGGGGTCCGTGACTACAAAACATCTTTAATGGGGGTCCGTGACTACAAAACGTGTTTAATGGGGATCCGCGACTACAAAACATCTTTAATGGGGGTCCGCGACTACAAAACATCTTTAATGGGGGTCCGCGACTACAAAACGTCTTTAATGGGGGTCCGCGACTACAAAACGTGTTTAACTGGGGTCCGGGCTAAAGGGAAATTGAAGATCCGTAGGCCTAGACTACTGACTAATGATTGCTTGCTACCAACCGTCTCTCAAAACGTCGAACTTCATATATAATGACCGGTATATACTGTATTTTCGAAGACATATTACAAGATTTAAATATTAAAAGAACTGGCGTATAAATACTATTCTACAGAGGAAATTAAAATATTATGATCACGTCAAAAGACACCGCGGGCTCGAAAGAACAATAATGGAAGGCATGGTTCCTGGTTGATGTAGAAGGGGCAGACAATCGCTACCTATATTGAATGCCTGCCCGCTGAGGGGGATGGGGGGGGGGGGGGGACACACAAAGGTTGTGACGTTTTCAGCATTGCGAGCAGAGGCAGTTATCTATAGCTAACATAGCTGATGACGTCACAAGCGTGGGGTGTTTTCCGGAAAACCCTCTAAACCTTTCGGTTTTCAATAAAGGCTGTAAAAGGTGGACCAAGAAGGGGATTTCATGACATCAATGAGACCTTGAACGTGACAATAGAAGGGGGAGATCTGGCTAGAGACTGAGATTCTTTCAGACGGGCTGTGTTGATTGCAAAGCTCTATGGGAGATCTGTCTAGAGACTGAGATTCTTTCAGACGGGCTGTGTTGATTGTAAAGCTCTATGGGAGATCTGGCTTGAGACTGAGATTCTTTCAGACGGGCTGTGTTGATTGTAAAGCTCTATGAGAGATCTGGCTAGAGACTGAGATTCTTACAGACGGGCTGTGTTGATTGTAAAGCTCTATGAGAGATCTGGCTAGAGACTGAGATTCTTACAGACGGGCTGTGTTGATTGTAAAGCTCTATGAGAGATCTGGCTAGAGACTGAGATTCTTACAGACGGGCTGTGTTGATTGTAAAGCTCTATGGGAGATCTGGCTAGAGACTGAGATTCTTACAGACGGGCTGTGTTGATTGTAAAGTTCTATGGGAGATCTGGCTAGAGACTGAGATTCTTACAGACGGGCTGTGTTGATTGTAAAGCTCTATGGGAGATCTGGCTAGAGACTGAGATTCTTGTAGACGGGCTGTGTTGATTGTAAAGCTCTATGAGAGATCTGGCTAGAGACTGAGATTCTTACAGACGGGCTGTGTTGATTGTAAAGTTCTATGGGAGATCTGGCTAGAGACTGAGATTCTTACAGACGGGCTGTGTTGATTGTAAAGCTCTATGGGAGATCTGGCTAGAGACTGAGATTCTTACAGACGGGCTGTGTTGATTGTAAAGCTCTATGGGAGATCTGGCTAGAGACTGAGATTCTTACAGACGGGCTGTGTTGATTGTAAAGCTCTATGGGAGATCTGGCTAGAGACTGAGATTCTTACAGACGGGCTGTATTGATTGTAAAGCTCTATGGGAGATCTGGCTAGAGACTGAGATTCTTGCAGACGGGCTGTGTTGATTGTAAAGCTCTATGAGAGATCTGGCTAGAGACTGAGATTCTTACAGACGGGCTGTGTTGATTGTAAAGCTCTATGAGAGATCTGGCTAGAGACTGAGATTCTTACAGACTTGTGTTGATTGTAAAGCTCTATGAGAGATCTGGCTAGAGACTGAGATTCTTTCAGACGGGCTGTGTTGATTGTAAAGCTCTATGAGAGATCTGGCTAGAGACTGAGATTCTTGCAGACGGGCTGTGTTGATTGTAAAGTTATATGGGAGATCTGGCTAGAGACTGAGATTCTTGCAGACGGGCTGTGTTGATTGCAAAGTTATATGGGAGATCTGGCTAGAGACTGAGATTCTTGCAGACGGGCTGTGTTGATTGTAAAGTTATATGGGAGATATGGCTAGAGACTGAGATTCTTGCAGACGGGCTGTGTTGATTGCAAAGTTATGTGGGAGATCTGGCTAGAGACTGAGATTCTTGCAGACGGGCTGTGTTGATTGTAAAGTTATATGGGAGATCTGGCTAGAGACTGAGATTCTTGCAGATGGGCTGTGTTGATTGCAAAGCTATATGGGAGATCTGGCTAGAGACAGAGATTCTTGCAGACGGGCTGTGTTGATTGCAAAGATATATGGGAGATCTGGCTAGAGACTGAGATTCTTGCAGATGGGCTGTGTTGATTGCATAACTCTATGGTAGATCTGGCTAGACACATACTCATCCCAACAGGTTGTTGTGAATGCAGCGTTCTGCTGCCTGATGATGATGATGATGATGTCTATATGTAACTTATCATTTCTAGTAGTGTACAGAATCGCACGCTCTCTGCATCAGCAGGTTCAATTAACCGTAGGCGGAATCAATCAATTAGTTACTATGCTGAAACCAGATATATTTTACACGACAACTTTCATCTCAATGAATTGAACATTAGTACCCGACTGTGTCTGTGCGTCTCACTTGCTTTCTCTTTCAGTAACTCTAAACACACAGCTCGATATAGATGACAAGCCCCCTGTCATGGATACTTCAGATGCCACATCAGATGTCACGTACTAAATATCAAACAAAAGACATCAATACAGATCAGGTGGTATCATAGAAGTGGTTCTTCAGTTTTGATGAGAATATAGAAATAGAAGTACTCGTTTAATTTGCTTTGAAATACGCACATACTTATCCAAGAACTGTGGTTGTCAGTGTCAGGCTGTTCTGTGTATTCTTATTTCTGAGTGTAATATAATATCTTGTGGCGCCACGTAGTGGATCTTCTTAATTATAAAAGAGGCTGTGGAAGCGAGGGAAAGACATAAGCTTGGCCAGAAGATCCAGTGAACATCTCAACAGACGTGGCTGTTGTTGTAGTATCAGGCTTTCTGCAAACGCTTGTTGTGACATCATGAATAGTAAGTGAAACGTATTGTAATGTACTTAATTTGGTTCATCTTTAAGTCGGGGAAATATAACCTGAAAGCGTCATGAGTCACATGACTAAGATAATACTAAAAATCGTCATGTGAAAAGTGCGAAACAAAATCAGTCCAGAAGTTAGTGATCAACAGTGTGGTTTTGTTAGAGGTAAAGAAACGAGCAATGCCATATACATCATAAGATCTTTAGTAGAAAGAGCCATAGAGGTGAAAACAGATCTATACCTATGTTTTATAGATTATACCAACGCATTTGACAAAGTAAAGCACCAAGAAATATTCAAAATTTTAGAAAGCATAAACGTAGACAGCAAAGATCTAAGAATAATAAAGGACATGTACAGCAACAAACAAGATAAGAGGAAATATATAGATGAACTAGCTAAAGAAGCAGAGGAAGCAGCAAATAACGGGAATATGAAAGAATTGTACAACAGCACACACAAAAATAAGTGGAAAATACAAACAGATCAATGCCTTTATTAAAGATAAGGAAGGAAATCTGTTTAGTAATATAAGGGAACAAATGGAGAGATGGAAAGAGCACTTTGAAGAACTTTTTAACAGACCCAGCTCAAATAATCCTCCAGATATACTACCAGCAGAAGAAGAGTTACACGTTAACTGTGGAAAACTAAGCAAAGAAGAAATAATGAAAGCCATCAAACTATTAAAAAATGGTAAAGCCACAGGACCAGATGAAATTCCTTCGGAAGCCATCAAAGCAGATATTAACACCTCTACCAAGATGTTACATAATCTATTAGATAAAATTTGGGAGAGGTAGGAAATGCCTAAAGACTGGAAAGAAGGTTATATGATCAAACTACCAAAGAAAGGAAGTTTACAGGAGTGCACAAATTATAGGGGAATTATGCTACTATCAGTGCCAGGAAAAATATTAGGCAGAATCATTCTGGAGAGACTAAAAGAGGCCATAGAGAAACATTTGAGAGATGAACAAGCAGGTTTTAGGAAGAACAGATCATGTGCTGATCAAATAACTACTCTACGTATAATAGTTGAACAAAGTTTAGAACTAAAATCCCCACTTTATATTGGATTCATAGATTACGAAAGAAATTTGATAGTTTAGAACAGAAAATGATACCAAAATAAGGATATCAAAAGCAAGAGGAGCTTTCATTGTACTGGGAAGCATATGGAAATCCAAAGAAATTAGGTTAAATACAAAAATAAAAATTTTCAACTCAAATGTTATGGCGGTCCTATTATATGGCTGTGAAACATGGAGAACAACAAAATTGACAATCACGAAGATACAGACTTTCATTAATGGATGCTTACGCAGAATAAAAGGATGGAAATAGCAGGACAAAATCACTAACATAGAAATATGGAAATGTACCAGTCAAATACCAGTGGATAAAGAGATACAGCGAAGACGATGGCGCTGGATAGGACACACACTACGGAAGCCAGCTGAGAGTATTACACAACAGGCCCTTTTTTGATGGAATCCCCAGGGGAAAAGACAAAGAGGAAGACCAAGGAATTCTTGGAGAAGACAGATGTCGCGATGAAGATGATGGGGAAGACATGGAATGATCTTTAAAGAATGGCAAGAAACAGAGTGACTTGGAAAGTGTTTGTGAAGACCTATGCTCCACAGGGAGCTGGAAGGTGGAAGAAGTACAAGAAGAACAAAACTACCATGGTGTGATGAGAAGAAACAACTGGGAAGATAGGATCAATGTAAAAAAAAAGAAAGTGCGAAAGTGTTATGGTTAAATCTTAAAGTAATTGATGGACAACATAAACATTTGAACGACAATTCGGCTCATTGGGCCTTCAGCAGGCTGAAATAACTGTGATGATAGTCAGCTCGTCTATTCAGTGTCAGTTGTCTGGGGTTAAATTCTTCGAGGAAACAAGTCCTAGGATAACTTAGTCTGTAATCGCAGAGAGAAAATAAACTGCATTGGCGTCTGTTACTATAACAATTTGTCCATTGTCTAATGGATATGGGTAGTAACATTTCATATAGTAACATTTCATATAGTAACATTTCATAAAATAATATTTCGTTACCCGCGTTGTTTCTTCTTCTTCTTCTCCTTCTCCTTCTTCTTCTTCTCCTTCTCCTTCTTCTTCTTCTCCTTCTCCTTCTTCTTCTTCTTCTTCTCCTTCTCCTTCTTCTTCTTCTTCTCCTTCTCCTTCTTCTTCTTCTTCTCCTTCTCCTTCTTCTTCTTCTTCTCCTTCTCCTTCTTCTTCTTCTTCTCCTTCTCCTTCTTCTTCCTCTTCTCCTTCTCCTTCCTCTTCTTCTTCTCCTTCTCCTTCTTCTTCTTCTTCTCCTTCTCCTTCTTCTTCTTCTTCTCCTTCTCCTTCTTCTCCTTCTCCTTCTCCTTCTTCTTCTTCTCCTTCTCCTTCTTCTTCTTC
>JAVIAB010000008.1:4837150-4902150 GCA_032433765.1 Megaustenia siamemsis | reverse complement strand
ACAACATTTACCTTTATGCCAACATTTACCTTTATGTCAACAACATTTACTTTTATGTCAACAACATTTACCATTATGTCAACATTTACCTTTATGTAAACAACATTTATCGTTATGCCAACAACATTTACCTTTATGTGAACAACATTTACCTTTATGTCAACAACATTTACCTTTATGTCAACAACATTTATCGTTATGCCAACAACATTTACTTTTATGTCAACAACATTTACCTTCATGTCAACAACATTTACCTTTATGTCAACATTTACCTTTATGTCAACAACATTTACCTTTATGTCAATAACATTTACCTTTATGTCAACACCATTTACCTTTATGTCAACACCATTTACCTTTATGTCAACATTTACCTTTATGTCACAACATTTACCTTTATGTCAACAACATTTAACTTGATGTCAACATTTACCTTTATGCCAACAACATTTACCTTTATGTCAACAACATTTACCTTTATGTCAACATCATTTACCTGTATGTCAACAACATTTACCTTTATGGATACAACATTTACCTTTATGCCAACATTTACCTTTATGTCAACAACATTTACCTTTATGTCAACAACATTTAACTTTATGTCAACATTTACCTTTATGCCAACAACATTTACCTTTATGTCAACAACATTTACCTTTATGTCAACATCATTTACCTTTATGTCAACAACATTTACCTTTATGCATACAACATTTACCTTTATGTCATCATTTACCTTTATGTCAACAACATTTACCTTCATGTCAACATTTAGCTTCATGTCAACAACCTTAACCCTCATGTCAACAACCTTGACCTTTATGTCAACAACCTTAACCTTTCTTTTCAGCTACACTGACCTGCCTTCTCTTGACCCTCTTGTTGTCCGGGGCCAATGCTTTTTTCAAGCTCAATTGCGATACTTACGATAAAATAAGCAAGGATTTCTGTGAAGCCGTGCCTAAGATTCCTGGAATCTCCTGTCAAGATTTGCTGGACATTGGCAATTCAGGATGCACCATATTAGCTAAATGTTACAAAGATGAAATGACAGTGTGCACAGATGAGAGAACCGCCTGCAAAAAAGCTGACCCAAGTGTTAGCATTGTCTGTGACGCCCCTTACTACGTTTGCCAGGCTATTCAATACAATGAGTGTAACACTCTAGCTTTCGCATCTATACTCCCAGATTTAATAAAATATATTAGAACCACTACTCTAAATATCCAAGGCTTGTTAGGTTTTTCCAATCTTGCTTCAGATGCCCTTGGTGCTGTTGGCGCTGTTACTGGTGCTGTTACTGGCACTGTTGGCAATGTTGCTAGTGCTGCTACTGGGATTCTTAATAATGCTGTTGGTGCTGTTACTGGCGGGTCAAAGGCTGCGAATTCAGTTTCCGGACTCTCGAGTACTCTCAACAAATTAACAGGCGGAAAGAAATGAGGTCTCGATTCAATTTTATAGTACAATCACTCATATAGGAAAACAGACGATTCAAACGCTACAGACACTACATACACTACATCTACTTTTCACTGTTCAGCTCCTTGAGGAGCATAGGTCTTCAGCAAACACTTTCAACTCCCTTCGGATAATAGATCTTCTACAAACGCTTTCAACTCCCTGTGGAGTATAAATCTTCAAAAAACACTTTCAACTCCCTGTGGAGTATAAATCTTCAACAAACACTTTCAACTCCCCGTGGAGTATAAATCTTCAACAAACACTTTCAACTCCCTGTGGAGTATAAATCTTCAACAAACACTTTCAACTCCCTGTGGAGTATAAATCTTCAACAAACACGTTCAACTCCCTGTGGCGAATAGATCTTCAACAAACACGTTCAACTCCCTGTGGCGAATAGATCTTCAGCAAACACGTTCAACTCCCTGTGGCGAATAGATCTTCAACAAACACGTTCAACTCCCTGTGGCGAATAGATCTTCAACAAACACTTTCAACTCCCTGTGGCGAATAGATCTTCAACAAACACGTTCAACTCTCTGTGGCGAATAGATCTTCAACAAACACTTTCAACTCCCTATACAGCAAAGTTCTTCAACAAACACTTTCAACTCCCTATACAGCAAAGGTCTTCAACAAACACTTTCAACTCCCTATACAGCAAAGGTCTTCAACAAACACTTTCATCTCCCTATACAGCAAAGGTCTATAACAAACACTTTCAACTCCCTGTACAGCAAAGGTCTTCAACAAACACTTTCAACTCCCTGTACAGCAAAGGTCTTCAACAAACACTTTCAACTCCCTGTACAGCAAAGGTCTTCAACAAACACTTTCAACTCCCTGTACAGCAAAGGTCTTCAACAAACACTTTCAACTCCCTGTACAGCAAAGGTCTTCAACAAACACTTTCAACTCCCTGTACAGCAAAGGTCTTCAACAAACACTTTTAACTCCCTATACAGCAAAGGTCTTCAACAAACACTTTCAACTCCCTATACAGCAAAGGTCTTCAACAAACACTTTCAACTCCCTGTGCAGCAAAGGTCTATAACAAACACTTTCAACTCCCTGTACAGCAAAGGTCTTCAACAAACACTTTCATCTCCCTATACAGCAAAGGTCTATAACAAACATTTTCAACTCCCTGTAAGGCAAAGGTCTTCAACAAACACTTTCAACTCCCTGTACAGCAAAGGTCTTCAACAAACACTTTCAACTCCCTATACAGCAAAGGTCTTCAACAAACACTTTCAACTCCCTGTACAGCAAAGGTCTTCAACAAACACTTTCAACTCCCTATACAGCAAAGGTCTTCAACAAACACTTTCAACTCCCTGTACAGCAAAAGTCTATAACAAACACTTTCAACTCCCTGTACAGCAAAGGTCTTCAACAAACACTTTCATCTCCCTATACAGCAAAGGTCTATAACAAACATTTTCAACTCCCTGTACAGCAAAGGTCTTCAACAAACACTTTCAACTCCCTAAACAGCAAAGGTCTTCAACAAACACTTTCAACTCCCTATACAGCAAAGGTCTTCAACAAACACTTTCAACTCCCTATACAGCAAAGGTCTTCAACAAACACTTTCAACTCCCTATACAGCAAAGGTCTTCAACAAACACTTTCAACTCCCTGTACAGCAAAGGTCTTCAACAAACACTTTCAACTCCCTATACAGCAAAGGTCTTCAACAAACACTTTCCAACCGTTCTGTTTCTTGAAATTGTTGTAAGATCATTCCATGTCTCCCCCATCATATTTATCTCTGCTTCCAAATGTCCTCTAAAAGAATATTTGGGTCTTCTTCTTCTTCTACCTTTTAGCTCCCAGTGGAGCATAGGTCTTCAACAAACACTTTCGAAGTCGTTCTGTTTTTTGCAATTCTTTTAAGATCATTCCATGTCTTCCCCATTATCTTCATCTCTGCTTCAATCTGTCTTCTCCAAGAATTCCTTGGTCTTCCTCTTTGTCTTTTCCCCTGGGGATTCCAAAAAAGGGCCTGTTGTGTAATACTCTCAGTTGGTTTCCGTAGTGTGTGTCCTATCCATCGCCATCGTCTTCGCTGTATTTCTTTATCCACTGGTATTTGACCGGTACATTTCCATAATTCCACGTTTGTGACTTTGTCCTGCCATTTCCATCCCTTTATTCTGCGCAAGCATCCATTAATGAAAGTCTGTACCTTCGTGATTGTCAATTTTGTTATTCTCCATGTTTCACAGCCATATAATAGAACCGACTTAACATTGGAGTTGAAAATTTGTATTTTTGTATTTAGCCTAATTTCTTTGGATTTCCATATGTTTCCCAGTGCAATGAAAGCTCCTCTTGCTTTTGATATCCTTATTTTGGTATCGTTTTCTGTTCCTCCCTCTTTATCTATATTACTGCCCAGATATATATAAGATTGTACGTCTAGTAGAGGTATTTCTCCTAGTTTCATTTGGTTATTGCCAACTGTATTAATTCTCATAATGTTGGTCTTATCTCTATTAATCTTTAGTCCTAGCTGTTGTGATCTCTCATCTAATATACTCATTTTATCTTGCATCTGTTGGTGGCTGTGTGATAGGAGAGTTATGTCATCAGCAAAGTCTAAATCATCAAGTTGTTTGGTCAGTGACCACTGGATCCCATTTCTGTTGTTTTGAGTTATTTTCATAATCCAATCTATGGCCATTAGAAAGAGAAATGGAGACAGAAGGCATCCTTGCCTTACTCCTGTTCTTATTTCAAATGCTTCTGTAAGCTGTCCTTCATGCACCACACTACATTTTGTTCCTTCATACATTGTTTTTATCAGGTTAATAAACTTTATGGGGATTCCATAATGACTCAGCAACTTCCAAAGCATTCTTCTGTCTAAACTATCAAATGCCTTTTCGTAATCTATGAATCCAATATAAAGTGGGGATTTTAGTTCTAAACTTTGTTCAACTATTATACGTAGAGTAGTTATTTGATCAGCACATGATCTGTTCTTCCTAAAACCTGCTTGTTCATCTCTCAAGTGTTTCTCTATAGCCTCTTTTAGTCTCTCCAGAATGATTCTACCTAATATTTTTCCTGGCACTGATAGTAGCATAATTCCCCTATAATTTGTGCACTCCTGTAAACTTCCTTTCTTTGGTAGTTTGATCATATAACCTTCTCTCCAGTCTTTAGGTATTTCTTCCCTCTCCCAAATTTTATCCAATAGATTATGTAACATCTTGGTAGAGGTGATAATATCTGCTTTGATGGCTTCCGAAGGAATTTCATCTGGTCCTGTGGCTTTACCATCTTTTAACAGTTTGATGGCTTTCATTATTTCTTCTTTGCTTGGTTTTCCGCAGTTAACGTGTAATTCTTCTTCTGCTGGTAGTATATCTGGAGGATTATTTGAGCCAGGTCTGTTCAAAAGTTCTTCAAAGTGCTCCTTCCATCTCTCCATTTGTTCCTTTATATTACTAAGCAGATTTCCTTTCTTATCTTTGATAAAGGCGTTGATCTGTTTGTATTTTCCACCTAATTTCTTTGTGCTGTTGTACAGTTCTTTCATATTCCCTTTATTTGCTGCTTCTTCTGCCTCTTTAGCTAATTCATCTAAATATTTCCTCTTATCCCTTTTAATGCATCTTCTCACTTCTTTGTTCACCTCTGTGTAAGCTTCCTGTGTCTTGGCTTTATTACTTCTTGTTTTGCTTTTATTTATGTCTGCTTTCTTGTTCTTTCTTTCTTTAATTTTATCCAGGGTCTCTGCTGTCATCCATGCCTTATTCTGGCGTTCTCTTTTCCCCAGTGTTTCTTCGCATGTCTCTTTCCATATATTTTTTACCTGTTTCCAATGATCTTCTATATTTATTGTATTTTCTAGTTGTTGGAGGACTTGGTATTTGTTTGATATTGTGACTGCGAATTTATCTTTAATTCCTTGTTCTTTAAGAAACCCTACATTGAAATACGTTCTGCCCTTATTCGTTGTAGTATACCTTTTTAATTTAATTTAAGTTTGGCTAACAGAAGATGATGATCAGAAGCTATATCTGCCCCTCTATATACTTTTACATCCTGTAAGGATGACTTAAACTTATTATTAATACATATGTGATCAATTTGATTTTCCGTTCTATGATCTGGTGACACCCGTGTAGCTTTGTGTATTCTTTTATGTTGGAATATTGTTCCTCCTAGGCTCATTTGATTAAGGGCGCAGAAATTCACAAATATCTCTCCATTCTCGTTTATATCTCCAAGTCCATGTTTTCCCATAATCTCTTCAAAGCCTCTGTTGTCTGATCCTACCTTAGCATTTAGGTCTCCCATCAAGATTATAATATCCTTGGCTCGTCTTGCATCCATCTGGCATTGTAGCTGTTCAAACATTTTCAACTCCCTGTATAGCAAAGGTCTTCAACAAACACTTTCAACTCCCTGTACAGCAAAGGTCTTCAACAAACACTTTCAACTCCCTGTACAGCAAAGGTCTTCAACAAACACTTTCAACTCCCTATACAGCAAAGGTCTTCAACAAACACTTTCAACTCCCTGTACAGCAAAGGTCTTCAACAAACACTTTCAACTCCCTATACAGCAAAGGTCTTCAACAAACACTTTCAACTCCCTGTACAGCAAAGGTCTTCAACAAACACTTTCAACTCCCTGTACAGCAAAGGTCTATAACAAACACTTTCAACTCCCTGTACAGCAAAGGTCTTCAACAAACACTTTCATCTCCCTATACAGCAAAGGTCTATAACAAACATTTTCAACTCCCTGTACAGCAAAGGTCTTCAACAAACACTTTCAACTCCCTGTACAGCAAAGGTCTTCAACAAACACTTTCAACTCCCTGTACAGCAAAGGTCTTCAACAAACACTTTCAACTCCCTATACAGCAAAGGTCTTCAACAAACACTTTCCAACCGTTCTGTTTCTTGAAATTGTTGTAAGATCATTCCATGTCTCCCCCATCATATTTATCTCTGCTTCCAAATGTCCTCTAAAAGAATATTTGGGTCTTCCTCTTTGTATTTTTTCCTGGTGATTCAAAAAATGGAAATATCGTGTAGTACTCTCAGTTGGCTTCCACATGGTGTGTCCTATCTAGAGTCACCATCTTCCGTTTATCTCTTTGTCAACTGGTATGAGACTAGTAGAAAACAAATACTACAGACACTAAAAACAAACAATGCAAACAAACGCTAAAAACAAACAAATACTGCAAACAAATAAAAACTGAAGACAAATACAACAGACATATGTGGCAGCTGAAAATAACCTCTACTGAGATGAAATGTGTTAGACGAATGACAGGAAACAGTCTGAGAGATAAGATCAGAAACGAAGAACTGAAAAAAAAACTAGGAATAGCCCCCGCCTTAGAATATATAAGGAAACAACAGATAAAATGGTTTGCCACGTGACAAGGCAGAAAGATCAAAATATAAAACAACAGGCCTTCAGCAAACGTTGTGAGAACACCAGACCCAAAGGTCGACCATGAAAAAGATGGATCGATGGAATATTAGAAGCACTAGGAAACATAACAGCAGAGGCGAACAGAAGAGCAAAAAACCGCAAATTATATCTCCCCTCGACGCTGAAAGGCGTATGAGGAAGGAAAGAAGAAGATATGCTGCAGACAAACACTACAGACAAACACTTCAAATTAATAAACACTTCGAGCAGACAATCACTGTAAACATACACTACAGACAAACAAACACTTCAAACAAATACTCACTACAAAAAACAAATGCCACAAACAATAAACCACTGCAAATAAACACTTCAGTCAAATAAACACTACCAAAAAAGAAAAACACTAAAAAACGACAAACAAACGCTACAAATAAAAACTACAAATTAAACAAATACTACAAACAAGCGCTAAAACGTTCCAACATTCTTACAATGATAATTCTTTTAATTACTTTTTTAAAAACAAAACGAACCATTACTGACCAAGAGAAAAAAAATACCCATCCACCAACTGCAATATTTCTACTTGATTATTCTCAGAATTTTTCCAGTTACCTTTCTGTGTGCATTAGGGATTATTAACAAGAACGAAATAGCTATGAATACATGGAATATATATATATATATATATATATATATATATATATATATATATATATATATATATATAGCTATGAATACATGGAATATATATATATATATAATATATATATATATATATATATATATATATATATATATATATATCACTAAAATTAACAGATTAGTAAATATTTAAAATCTGTCAAAAAACGCCAGATATTGAATGAGATGTAGTTTGGATCTAGTTTACCCACATCATTGGATTAATGTGTGAAATAGATGTGGATATGAATTGTTGATTTCAAATATTCTAGTTTTAGTATAAGGTGGAAAAGAAAAGGTAGATTGTGACAGAAAATGGTAGATTGTGATTCAAGAACAGTAGATTGTGACAGAAAATGGTAGATTGTGACATAAAATGGTAGATTATGATTCAAGAACAGTAGATTGTGACAGAAAATGATAGATTGTGACAGAAAATGGTAGATTGTGACAAAATAGAGGGCGATTGTGTAACAAAATAGTGGTAGGTTGTGTGACAGAATAGTGGTAGACTATGACAAAATAAAGGTAGATTGTGACTACTGATTAATACATTGTGTAAAAACAATGGTAGAATGTGACAAAAAGTTGTAGATTTTAAAAAAATAATAGACTATGAGAAAAGAAAATTAGACTGTGACAACAAATTGTTGATTGTGACAAAATAATGGTAGACTGTGATAAAAGCATAATAGATTGTGACAAAATGAGCAAGTGGGTGGGTGTAACGTACACTCTTACAAGGTTATACCCTACCACATGTTCCTTCCTGCCAGCTTTACCGCAGTACTGCGATTATGTGCTGTTCCCTGATTATGACAACAGAACAGTAACTTGTGACAAACGATTTTTGATTGTGACAACAAAACAGTAACTTGTGACAAACGATTTTTGATTGTGACAACAAAACAGTAACTTGTGACAAACGATTTTTGATTGTGACAACAGAACAGTAACTTGTGACAAACGATTTGTTGTTTGTGACAACAGAACAGTAACTTGTGACAAACGATTTGTTGATTGTGACAACAGAATGGTGGAATGTGACAGAAAACATTAGATTATGACAATAGAATGGTAGATTGTGACAGCAAAAAAATGTTAATTCTGACAAAATAATGGTCGATTATGACAAAAGAATGGTAGAATATAACAAGAAAATTGCATTCTGATACACTTACAAAGTTAGAAATTGATCATTTCTGCTTTCCTTACTTTAACGCGTTTTCTTTGAGAAATAAACAGAACAAAATTTTTTTCAATTGATTTGTTTTGTTTATTATGTGTCCATGTATTACTGGTGCTATATACAGGCTTGCATGTGATATTTTAGTCATTAATTTTGAATTTTTGAAACAATTATGTGTGAATGTGATATTGCTTACTTTCATTAATTGATGCTTACGCAGAATAAAAGGATGGAAACGGCAGGACAAAATCACTAACATAGAATTATGGAAATGTACCAGTCAAACACCAGTGGATAAAGAGATACAGCGAAGACGATGGCGCTGGATAGGACACACACTACGGAAGCCAACTGAGAGTATTACACAACAAGCCCTTTTTTGGAATCCCCAGGGGAAAAGACAAAGAGGAAGACCAAGAAATTCTTGGAGAAGGTAGACAGAACCAGAGATGAAGATGATGGGGAAGACATGGAATGAGCTTAAAAGAATGGCAAGACACAGAACGACTTGGAAAGTGTTTGTTGAAGACCTATGCTCCACAGGGAGCTGAAAGTGTTTGTTGAAGACCTATGCTCCACAGGGAGCTGAAAGTGTTTGTTGAAGACCTATGCTCCACAGGGAGCTGAAAGTGTTTGTTGAAGACCTATGCTCCACAGGGAGCTGAAAGTGTTTGTTGAAGACCTATGCTCCACAGGGAGCTGAAAGTGTTTGTTGAAGACCTATGCTCCACAGTGAGTTGAAAGTGTTTGTTGAAGACATATGCTCCACAGGGAGCTGTAAGTGTTTGTTGAAGACCTATGCTCCACAGGGAGCTGAAAGTGTTTGTTGAAGACCTATGCTCCACAGGGAGCTGAAAGGTGGAAGAAAAAGATGATATTGTTTATTAAGTACTTTTTGTTCTAATTGATCTATCTCTCTTATTAGCGTTTGGTAGATGATTAAAGGAAAACAGAGGCGTGTTCATCCGAACTTAAAAGCACGTCAAGTGGGCGCAGATGCGCCGAGTTGTTGTTTTGCAGTAGTACTGTGATATTTACGCCTTTTGTCCCAACACATCCGACTTCACCACGACATTTTTGTGAACCGGGTTGCCTTTCCACTTGATCAATACTCACATGACATGTATAGGGTCAGAAGCTAGTTGAGTAAACCCCATTGTAAATATCAGCAGTAGACAATATCGACAGTAGACCATATCAGCAGTAGACAATATCAGCAGTAGACAATATCAACAGTAGACAATATCAGCAGTAGACAATATCAACGCTAGACAATATCAGCAGTAGATAATATCAGCAGTAGACAATATCAACGCTAGACAATATCAGCAGTAGATAAATAAACGCTAGAGAATATCAATAGTAGACAATATCAACGCTAGACAATATCAACGCTAGACAATATCAACGCTAGACAATATCAGCAGTAGACAATATCAACGATAGAAAATATCAGCAGTAGACAATATCAGCAGTAGACAATATCAACGATAGACAATATCAGCAGTAGATAAATAAACGCTAGAGAATATCAATAGTAGACAATATCAACGCTAGACAATATCAACGCTAGACAATATTAACAGTAGACAATATCAACAGTAGGCGATATCAACAGCTGCCAATATCAAATGTAGGCAATATAAACGCTAGACAATACCAGCATTAGACAATATCAACGCTAGACAATATCAGCAGTAGACAATATCAGCAGTAGACAATATCAGCAGTAGACAATATCAGCAGTAGACAATATCATCGCTAGACAATATCAGCAGTAGACAATATCAGCAGTAGACAATATCATCGCTAGACAATATCAGCAGTAGACAATATCAGCAGTAGACAATATCAACAGTAGACAATATCAGCAGTAGACAATATCAACGCTAGACAATATCAGCAGTAGACAATATCAGCAGTTAATATCAGCAGTAGACAATATCAGCAGTAGACAATATCCACGCTAGACAATATCAGCAGTAGACAATATCAGCAGTAGACAATATCAACGCTAGACAATATCAGCAGTAGACAATATCAGCAGTAGACAATATCAGCAGTAGACAATATCAACGCTAGACAATATCAGCAGTAGACAATATCAGCAGTAGATAATATCAGCAGTAGACAAAATCAGCAGTAGACAATATCAACGCTAGACAATATCAGCAGTAGATAAATAAACGCTAGAGAATATCAATAGTAGACAATATCAACGCCAGACAATATCAACAGTAGACAATATCAACATTTGACAGTACCAGCGCTAGACAATATCAACAGTTGACAGTACCAACGCTAGACAATATCAACAGTTGACAGTACCAACGCTAGACAATATCAACAGTTGACAAAGGGAAAACACCACCGTAGTCCCCAATCATTAATAATATCTCACGGGAATGCGGCTGTAGAATTTGAAATGTAACACTCAAATAAAGAATAGGAGATGCGACAATTAACTGTGAATCCTTGACTAATATACTAAAATTATAGCAAATAAAGGCAGGGCCCAAACTAAGAATAGCAAAATGTTATACCTTCTCAACATTCCTGTATGTTCAGAAACATGGAAACTTGTTTCAGTGTCTGTCCTTTATGTGAGGAAAAATCCGGAAAATGCCTACAAGGTAAACATTCTGGCTACACCTGCAATGACACTTGTCCCGATGGTGATTTTGGGCTAAAGTGCAAACAGACGCGTTCTGATAGCTGTGACATCATATGTGACCCGGAAAGTGCAGACTGGACGTGCAAGGAAACGCACTACGGGTCAGACTGCACTCTCAAATGTCCGGACAACTGTTTCAACGACATCTGTGAACAGTCAACCGAGAACTGTACATGCAAGGGGGCGTTCTACGAGTCAGACTGCACTCTCAAATCTCCGGACAACTGTTTGAACGAAACCTGTAAACAGTTAATCGGGGCCTTCGCCTCGTATGTCGATGATTCCCACGTTAAGAAGAGTCTGCCGACTACAACACACACAAGCATATGAATACCTTAATGTGTTTCTGTGCTAGACATGGTTCATTTCTTAGTGGTTTTCCGTGAAGCCATGGCTCATATCTTGATGTGTTTCTGTGCTAGCCATGGCTCATATCTTAACTTGTGTATGTGTGTGTGTGTGTGCTGGCCATGGCTCATGTCTTGGTGTATGTCATGTTAGTCATATCTCATATCTTAGTGTGTCCGTGTTAATCATGTCTCATATCTTTATGTGTGTCTATGTTTAGTCATATCTCATATCTTAGTGTGTATCTGTGTTAGTCATGTGTCATATATTCGTGTGTGCATGTCTGGGTTAGTGATATCACATATATTTGTGTACATATTTATGTTAGTCATATCTCATATCTTTGTGTGTTCATGTCTATGTATGTCACATCGCATATCCTTGTGTGTGCATGGCTATGTTAGTAATAATACATATATATATATGACTAACAATACATTGTAAATTTGGCTAAATGCTAGTACTTCAAAACATTGTAAATGTGGCTACATGCGAGTACTTCAAAACATTGTAAATGTGGCTACATGCGTGTACTTCAATACATTGGGGGCCTCGGTAGCCTAGTTGGGAAAACCACCCGACTGGACTACCGACGTTCGGACAACCCGTGTTCGATTCCCGCTGGGAGCAGTGTGAATTGTACTCGTGATTGGGGAAAAAATACCTCCACGGTCGACCCAGCCGTTGGCAGAAATGAGTACCAGGGTATTACCCTGGGAAGGTGAGGAATGTCGCTTCGCATCTGAGTTTCGATGCTTGAGGCGACACTATCCAGAAATCTCCGAACATTTCTGGATAGGCGGCCGAGCACATATGGGTGTAAACTAGCGTGCTAAGATGCCGGTTCAAGTCTCGTACTTTACTTTACTTTAATTCAATACATTGTAAATGAGGGTATATTCGAGTACTTCAATACATTGTAAATGTGGCTACATGCGTGAACTTCAATACATTGTAAATGTGGTTACATGCTAGTACTTCAATACATTATAAATGAGGCTACATACAAGTACTTCAGAAGATATTGTAAATACACTTATTTACACAAATATAATTGTGTTCAGAAACATTGTAGCAAAGAAGATATATCAAGTTTGTGTTTGAGCCTCGGTTTCAATAAAACAAAGCGTATGATAATAAAGTTATCAATACCGAAACATAATCTGGTATATCGAAGCTGAACAAACGTTTCTGAAGGATAATTTAGTACCCAATTTATGTTTATTAGAGTGTAACTATGTGCATATGTTTCAGTTTGGACAAAGCGTGTATTGAAATTGATTGGAACATTGTCAAACTGATATCTGATCTTCTGAACTCGTTAACTTTGCTGCACATTGAAATACAACGACATAAATGTTTTATTATTGAAACCAGTGGTTGTCAAACTGTGCTCCACGGAAACCTCCTAGTGGTTTCGTGCACATTATATATGGCTCTTTTCGTCTTGTGGAGCTAATTATGTATTTTATTTTGGTTTTTTGGGGTTTTGTTTTTGTCGAATAGCTTCTCACATGGCGAATTCTACTAATATTTGACAAACATACGCGGTCACAGAATGAACAAGTCAGGCCCACTGATCCACAAGTTTTTTCCAACCATTTTACATTAGTTTTTTCTCTTCTAAGTTTTGCCTTAGCACAGTCTCAAATGATGTTATACCATTCCTTATACATGCTCACCATGATGTGCGATCACTTGCCAGATGTTCCCAGTCATTTTCACAGATGGAGAAGTCAGAGATGATTGACAGATGGAGAAGTCAGAGATGATTGACAGATGGAGAAGTCAGAGATGATTGACAGATGGAGAAGTCAGAGATGATTGACAGATGGAGAAGTCAGAGATGATTGACAGATGGAGAAGTCGTCAGGAGATGATTGACAGATATCTCTATATCGTAGTTTAGGTCTGCAGATTTCGTGGACATTATCAGCATAATAAAGAGCCGTGCCGGGCGTAAGTGATTGTTATGGTTATGGAAGGCCCCAGTATCACTGCAAATGAATTAAAATCCATATATGTTCAACCGCCCGTGCCAGTGGAATCATCTGAATTGCTAACTCATCTCCCAAACAAATGTAGCTGCAGTCGGATCATAGCAGTCCCAGCACACGCCAAAAGACATGAGGCGAAATCGCACTGAAAGTGAACTCAGCCATCTGTTCCCCGTCATACGATATTAACGTTCATCATAAGCAATCAGAATATCGAAAGACAATCCGGATGAAAAACACAGTTCACGGTGTGCAGAGAGCACTAAACTCAGTAGCTCTGGCAGCAAGACGGACTTGGAATATGAGAAAATTGCAACAAGGATCGCTTTTCTGACACAGCCTTTAATGGTTCCTGCCGCATATCCGCCATATTGACCGGAAGTCGCGTTGGTAATGTTTCTCCACAAACCTCTACCCATAGTCCAACTCATCAACTTCACCACTGATGTACCACAATGTTAAGCTCTCTAATATTATTTCTCTATATCGACCGAGATCTCTCTTTCACTCTTGTCATTGAAGCTTTGTCAAACAAGAATACCCAGAAGTAGACAAGAAGACCCTACGAGTTGTAAATCCTTTAGCGACTACCAACTTATGTGAGACCAGGTTTTCAGCATTGACAGTCATCAAACCCAAATACAGATCACATGTGGACACTGAGAGAGAGATTAGAATAGCAATTTCCAAACTTGTGCCCAGATTTGAAGATCTAATGAGGATGATACAAGCTCATGACTTTGTTACAGGATACAAATATCACAATGGAAGTTGATTCTGTTATTTTGTTGATTTTAAGTTCACGTTTGTCACCGATCTATTTCATTTATACCCAACAACGTTCATTTATGGTTATGGTTATAGTTAGTCGAAGGTCCCGGTATCACTGCAAACAAATTAAAATCCATAACCGCTCAACCGCCCGTGCCAGTGGAATCATCAGAATTAATGTTTCATCGAATATAAAAAAAAACAAAAAGAAGCTGCAGTCACCATCATAGCAATACATAACACACGTCAAAAGACATGAGGCATAGTAGCAACGATATTGAATGCAACTGAAATGTCCTTCGTCACACGACATCATCATTCATCGTAAGTAATCTCAACATGGAAACACTATCTGATGAAACGCACAGCTCACGTTGTGCACAGTGCACTAAACTCAGTAGCTCCTGCAAGAAGCCGGAACGTTCATTTGTTTACCTCCACAATCAATATAACATGTTAAATATGCCGTTAAAATGAAATTCATCATCATTGAGTGTCCTCTCCGCACCGAAGGTTGGCTACCATAGATCGCCATTCTACTCTATTTCTTGCTTTGATGGTGCAGGCTGTCATAGATTGACTTGTCCATCTTCTGATGTTACTCGTCCATGTTAGTCTTGGTCTGCCTCTGCCTCTTTTACCTTGTATTTTTCCTTCCAATATTACTTTTAGTAGGCTGTTGTGTTTTTTAACGTACCCCAAAAATTTCATTTGTCTTGTCTTAATTGTATCTAGTAGTTATTTTTTTAAAATTGTCAGTTGTTTTAAAACTTCATCGTTTGTTATCTTTTCTTTCCATCCATTTCTACCTATTCTTCTATAAATCCACATTTCAATGGCTTCAAGTTTCTGTTCTGTTTCATTGTCTAATGTCCATGTTTCTGCACCATACAGGAATATTGAGAAGATATTACATTTTGCTTTTATTAGTTTCAGCCCTTCTGATATTTGTTTTCTTGTTAGTATATTCAAGGAGGAGGATAAGAACTGATAAGTACTTTTTTAAATGTAACCAACTAAAGTTTTATATTTAGACCGTAAAAGATCGCATGTGAGACCTTAGCGATCACACACGTGGGGGAAACATCAGCCGGGCTAAACCCCCATCGTGTGTTTCTCTTAAACTAAGCCCTTAACTTACGACTGACTTAGCAGGTCGGTAAGGGATAATTGTATTTATGCTCAGAGAAATACATAGAATATGGAGATCAAAGTAGCAACGATAAACATATGCGGGATAAAAAATAAAGAAATCGAACTTATAGAAGAAATGACAAAAAGGAAAATTAAAATACTAGGATTAGCGGACACCAGAGTAAAAGGACAACAGATAAAGAAAACACACATGAACTACACGAAAATATTCTCGGGAGTCGACAACACAGAAAGAGCAACACATGGAGTAGGTTTTATCATCGACCCAGAACACGCAAAGAACATTCTAGAAATAAAATACTATTCAGAAAGAATTATCTCAATTAAACTACTAGAAGACGACCGAAAAACAAATTACATTCAAATCTATGCACCATGCAACAACAATGTAAAAGACAGCGAAGAATTCTACGACACATTGAGTGAAATTATTAACAAGATTGACGAAAGCGACGACATGTTAGTGATGGGAGATTTTAATGGAAGGCTTGGGAAACGCAACAGTGAGAACAGTGACATCTTAGGACCCTTTGGCGATAAAACAGCTGAAATAAGCGAAAATGGAAGCAGACTGCTGGATCTATGCAATCAAAATGATTTATTTATCACCAACACATTCTTCAAACACAGAGAGTCGCAAGTATACACCTGGTACAAATGGAATGACACAACATGCAGAAGCCAGATAGATTTTATACTAACAAGAAAAGAGAACAAGAAAAGAGTAACCGACAGTAGAGCAATCCCAAATATTACAGACGACACGGATCAAAAGATGGTTATGATCACACTAAGACAGCCAAAAATAAAGAGAAAACACGAAAACAAACAAAAGAAGCGAAAAGAACAGACAATAAAAATAAAACAATTAAACGATCAAGAAACAAGGAAAACCCTAGAAGAAAAACTCAGAGAGGAATTCAAGAAACTCCCTAACGAAGTAGGCACAGTAGAAGAAGAGTGGAAACAATTTAAGGAAACAGTAACTAACATCTCTAAAACAGTTTGTGGAACGAAGCTAAGAACAAGAGAAGGGAAAAAGAGCACCCCGTGGTGGAACGAAACAATCAGAGAAGCAATTAAAGAAAAGAAGAAACTGTTTAAAAATTGGAGGGAGAACAAGAACCAAGAAAAATATGAAAGATATGCCTTAGTTCGAAAAAGAGTTAAAATGCTGATCAAAGAAGCTAAGCAAAGGAATTGGACAGAATTCGGACAAAACATGAGCAGGGACTTCAAGACAGCCACAAGAGATTTCTACAAAGCAGTAAAAGCCACAAGAGCGAGAAAAGAAAACCATGATCCTACTGAGCTGATAAATGACAAAGACGGACAACCAATATCAAACAACCAATGTAAGCAACAGAGATGGAAAGAATATTTTGAAGACCTGTTAAACATACCAACTACCAACAAGACAACAAAAACCACACTAGAACTCACAAATACTGAATCCAACATCATGAAAGAGGAAATAGAAGAAGTAATCAAATATGCACCAAGAAACAAAGCACCAGGGATAGATAACATTCCAATAGAAATAATAGCAGCAGCGGGAGAAACAGGAATGCAATGGCTGCACAGAATATTTAATGCAGCATGGCACCAACAACAAGCCCCAGAAGACTGGCAACAGGCAATCATCATACCAATATGGAAAAAGAAAGGTAGCAAAAGAGACTGCAATCAATATAGAGGTATATCTCTGCTCAGCCATGTAGGAAAGCTATACGCCAAAATCTTGGAAAAAAGACTGAGACCAATAATAGAACTACAGTTAAGCGATTCTCAAATGGGGTTCCGAAAAAAACAGAGGATGCACTGACGCACTATTCACACTAAAACAGCTTGCAGAAAAAACGACAGAACACAACCAAAACTTATACATAGCCTTCATTGACCAGGAAAAAGCATTCGACAGAGTAAACAGAGAACAACTGTGGGAGATACTAACAACATACGGAGTAAGCCAACATCTAACCAACATTATTAAAAGTCTCTACGCCAACAGCAGCTGCAGGGTCAGAACAGCAACAGGCTACACAGACCACTTCGAAGTTAGATCAGGTGTAAGACAGGGGTGCGTACTATCCCCCCTACTGTTTATTACATACATGGACCATATATGCAAGCTAGCCAACCCATCAGAGACAGAGGAGATCAACGAGCTTCTATTTGCAGACGACCAGGCACTAATACATGAAACAATAGAAGACCTACAAGAACACTTAAACAAACTCAACATCTTAGGAACAAAATACAACATGAAAATCAACATCAACAAAACAGAAGTCATGAATGTCGCCAAAAATAAACAGAACATCAACATAACTATAGAAGGCAGACAACTAAAACAAGTAGAGGAATTCAAATACCTAGGAAGTCTAATGACAAACGACAATTCCCAAACAGCAGAGATAGAATCAAGATGCAACAAAGCTTGTCAAATCATCGGACAGTTATCACCACTATTGTCCAACAAGGAAATAACTCTGGAGGCAAAACGAGCACTATACAATACAATCTTCATTCCAACGTTGTGCTACCAATGCCAGACCTGGACTCTAGATGCAAGAACAATAAGAAAAATAACCTCTACAGAGATGAAATGTGTTAGACGAATGACAGGAAACAGTCTGAGAGATAAGATCAGAAATGTAGAACTGAGAAAAAAGCTAGGAATAGCCCCAGCCATAGAATATATAAGGAAACAACAGATAAAATGGTTCGGCCACGTGACAAGGCAGAAAGAACAAAACACAACACAACGAGCCTTCAACAAACGTTGTGAGAACAACAGACCCAAGGGTCGACCACGAAAAAGATGGATCGATGGAATATTAGAAGCACTAGGAAACATAACAGCAGCAGAGGCGAACATAAGAGCAAAAGACCGCAAATTATATCTCCCCTCGACGCTGAAAGGCAGATGAGGAAGGAAAGAAGAAGAAGAAGTTAGTATATTTTTCATGGCATTAAAATTACTTTTTGCCATACCTATTCTTTTGTTTATTTCAATTTTCCATTTTCCATCATTGGTTATAGTATGTCCCAGGTAGTTGTAACTCTGGACTGTCTCCAGATGTATTCCCTCAACTGTGATATTTAATTATAGGTCTTGAGAATTTTCTTTGTTTATGATCATAGTTTTAGTCTTTTTGATATTCATTTCTAAAATGAAACTAAAATATGTTTTTGTACATTGTTGATATAAGGTGTTGCCGCGGTGATTTATGATTAAGAGTTAGGCCCCATTGACTGAAACAGTTTGACGACCGCTGATGGAGATAATTCGTAAATTGCCTATCCTATTATTTCACTTTTTGTGTTTCACAAGACCATCAAAGCTATTGTTTGCTATCTGACACTTCTACAGTTCGCAGACAGATTTGTTCAAAAACCCAGGGATCACTAAAATGAAAAGTAAGTTCATTAACTTGGATTGAGTTTATCTGTTTGTCAAATATATTTTAGAATTTTGTGACAATTCCAAAGCCTTCCCATCATGCAATATAATAATAAGCGGGACAAAACTGAATAACGCGCAGTCTCAAATACTTCGATACAATAATAACATCAAACGGCTGATAAAGGTCAAGGTCAAGTACGAGACTTGAACCGGCGTCTTAGCACGCGAGTTTACACCCATATGTGCTCGGCCGCCTATCCAGAAATGTTCGGAGATTTCAGGATAGTGTCGCTTCAAGCATCGAAACTCACCATGCGAGGCGACATTCCTCACCTCTCCAGGGTAATACCCTGATACCCATTTCTGCCAACGGCTGGGTCGACCGTGGGGGTATTTTTTTTCCAACCACGAGTACAACTCACACTGCCCCAGCGGGAATCGAACACGGGTTGTCCGAACGTCGGTAGTCTAGTCGGGTGTAACTGAAACGGAGGATGCACCACAGAAATAAAAAGCAGAATAGCTCAGGCCAAAGCAGCATTTTAGAAAATAAAAAAACGTCTTGTGTAACAAGTCTATGTCAATAAAAGTGAGAAAGGGAGTTCATCAATTCTATATAGAACCAATTCTGACCTATGGAAGCGAATTATGGAGAGTAGGCAAAAAAAAAGGAAAAAAACCGGACAAAGGGCACAGAGATGGGATTTCTCAGAAAAATGTTGAAAGTTCCATGGACAGCTAAAAATACCAATGAAGAAATTTTCAAAGAGACCAACACAAAAATTGAGCTCTTAAACAGTCATGAGAAAGAAACAATCAACTTTTTTTCGGGCACATCATGAAAAGAGGAAAGTTGTGATACTTAGTTATAGCTGGCAAAATTGAGGGAAAGAGAGATCGCGGGCAACAAAGAGAGAAGATATTGGATAGTTTGATGTCATGTCATATCATGGTAAACAACAGAATTGATACGTATCACTTTGGGCAGAGATTTATGGAATAGCATGATCGCCTACACCAGCTGGTATGTCTCATGATGATGATGAAAGTTGGAAATCCACCCAGACTTTAAATAGGAAATTAAACGTCTTCGAAGAGAAATACTTACGTAGGATCTCAAACATAAGCTGGAAAGATTACATCTCAAACATAAGCTGGAAAGATTACATCTCAAACATAAGCTGGAAAGATTACATCTCAAACATAAGCTGGAAAGATTACATCTCAAACGAACAGATATAAGACGAATCAAAACAAGAATACATGTCGGGCTTTACAAGAAGAAGACTTTGGAAATACATCGGTCATGTGCTGAGAATGAATGAAGAAAGACTTCCCCGTCAGGCATTCATGTGGAAACCATCTGGTAAAAGAAAACAAGGCAGACCAGAAGAATCACTACGTAGAAACATTAATAGAGAAGCCGCAATCATGGGACCAAGAAACAAACAAGAACTACAAGAACAAGCAGCAAATCGTCAATCATGGAGAACTATGACTTCCGCCCTTGAGCCGTCATCGGTTCGGGAGTAACTAGTTTAGAATGTGGACATTCATACGATCGTAAACAATAGACGGGCACTAGGTGAAATAATACCTTTCTCAATTGATGAAGGCAGAGTTGAGTTGCGCAGGATCATCATTGATTTAGACTGAATTAAAGATATGACATAACCCATCTTTGAAAATAGAAGTTAGAGTCAAGATATTTAGATTCACAACAGTCAACTGTGGACTCAGAGAGGACCAAGATATTTAGACTCACAACAGTCAACTGTGGACTCAGAGAGGACCAAGATATTTAGACTCACAACAGTCAACTGTGGACTCAGAGAGGACCAAGATATTTAGACTCAGAACAGTCAACTGTGGACTCAGAGAGGACCAAGATATTTAGACTAGGAACTGGCTACTGTTGCCTCAGAGCACGTCTACACAAGATAGGACTTAGTGACGTTGCAACATGTGACTAGGGAGCAGAGAATCTCAAGACCATACACTACAGGACTGCAGCAATCTACACACCCTAAGAACACAAATATAGTCCACAGAAACAACCCCGCATGACAAGTTACCGGGAACCGGTGAAAACCTCTAACGCACAGTCTCGTTCGTGATCCAAGCTTGTCTGAAGCTGTCAAAAGACATGGTAATAGCTGATCGGTCAGTAAGAAGAGAAAAAGAGGAAGAAGAGAGAAGACATAATTATTCATTATTTTGTAGCAGCTATAAACAAATAATTATTCAGAAGTTTGAGGTAACAGGAGTAATGACCATATCAAAGAAACAATCATCACCATCATGCAGCATAAAAATAAACAGGACAAATCTGAAACAAGTGCACCGCGTCAAATATTTGGGCACAACAATAACATCAGATAGAAGATGCACTATAGAAATAAAAAGCTGAATAGCTCAGGACAAAATAGCATTTCAGAAAATGAAAAATGAAATAGTTCATCGGTGCTATATAAAACTAATTCTGGAAGCGAATCATGGACAGTAGACAAACAAATGAAAAGACGATTAGAGGCCACAGAGATGGGATTTCTCAGAAGAATGTTGAAAGTTCCCTGGACAGCTAAAAAGACCAATGAGCAAGTTCTCAAAGAGACCAACACAAAAAGGGAGCTCCTAAAAACATCAGAAAGAAACAATCAACATTTTTCGGGCGCATCATGAGAAGATGAAAATTGGAATACTTGGTTACAACTGGCAAAATACAAGGAAAGAGAGATCGCGGACGACAAAGAGAGAAAATACTGGATAGCTTGGTGTCATGGCATGGAAAACAATCAACAACAGAACTGATACGATGCACTGTAGATAGAAGATTGTGGAGGGACATGATCGCCTACGCCAACCGGTATGGCACATGATGATGATGATGACGAAACAAATAGCAGTGAATTGTGAAAAACAGGAAAACATGGAATAAATTATGTTGACAGGATTGAATGTGATTTCACAGTAATTATTGAAAACAGCGAGTCAAGTAAAAGAGTATAGAGTATGTACTTACATAGGAAAACATAAGGGAACGATGGACAGAATACATTAAAGATCGTTATAATGATGATCGAACAGAAGCAAATATTAAGGATAATGGGGAAGGACCAGAAATACTCAAAGAAGAGGTCAATGACGCCTTGCGCAAAATGAAAGCAGGAAAAGCTCCTGGACCAGATAATATAACTAAAGAAGAGATTGAAGCCGTGGGTGATTTTGGAATAGAAATAATAACAAAAATATTGAATGATATCTACAACAGCGGATATATACCAGACGACCTGCTCAAATCAATATTCATAGCCCTACCAAAGAAATCGGGTGCGATTGAATGCGATGATCATCGCACAATAAGCCTTATGAGTCACATGACTAAGATATTACTATAGTCCGTTCAGAAATTCATAATCACACCTGAATTAGTTTTGCGTGATAACCGCTTGTTATTTTGGTTTCAAAATGTGCATGCAATCTTAGAATATTGATGACGTTATAGAAATATTTTTTGCTCTGAGAAATTTGATCTAGTTTAAAAGTTTTCTTCTTTAGGCTATATTAAATTCACCCTGTTCGAATCTGACACCATTTTAGGATATATACATTAATTTGGTGCGGTCGTTCACGTAAAATAGTTTGGCTATTGCAGAAACACTAACTTCAGGAAAATCCCGTGCACAAAACTGAATTGTTATTGAACGACATGACGCACCACGGCCTTGGCATTAATTAGCGAAGGGAAGGCGTATCTTTATTAATTTTGTGAAGACACAGTAGACAATTTGTTGACTTTAAATACCAACATTAAATCTAAATTACAATGAGTTTGAAATGCAAATTTATAACTATGCAAAAGGTTACTTTTTTACTATATCAGCACTTCCTTAGGGAATCCAAGATGGGGCATTTATATTGTGATATTCATGACCCAGAGAGACGAACACAACTCGCGCTTGGTCTTAATAGATCGTCATTTTCTCGCTGGATTAAACAAGACTCAGAGTGCACTCATGTCAATCAAGGAAGGAAAAGGAAAGTCGACAGCTTTGACATGGATGTCATAAAACGTGAGACATTGAAAATGTTTGCTAATAATGCACTTGTTACTCTCAGGAATTTGAAATTAAAATTGCATGCAGACTGCAATATTGACATTTCTAAAAGTACTCTATGGAAGATTGTGCAAGGAGCCGGCTTCACTTTCAGAAAAACTGTTGGGGGCAGGAATATTATTTGTGAAAAACCACACTTGGTCATTGCTCGAAGCAAATACCTGAGACAGATCCGTGAGCGGTGGAGTGAACGGTATGATATTGTATATTTGGACGAATCATGGGTCAACGTACACCACACCTATGCTAAAGAATGGCAGTCAGTAAATGGCAAACTCAAAAGAACAATTCAGAGCAGCAAAGGCCAGCGCATTATATTAACGCATGCTGGAAGCACTGAAAACGACCTTGTCCATGATGCGGGACTTATTTTTCAATCAAAAAGTACCGACGGTAGGGACTAACATACTGAAATGAATGGAAACATTTTCAGGCACTGGTTGGAGAACGATCTTTTACCAAGCCTGGAGAGACCTTCATGCATAGTCATGGATAATGCATCATACCACAATGTCGTATCAGAGGAAGACAAAGTGCCTACTGCATCAAATACAAAAGAGCAAATTAGGACATGGCTTGCGAATGAAAATGTCAAATTTGACAACACATATTTAAAACCCGAATTGTTACAACTTGTGAAGAATACGATTAAGAAAAAGGTGTACCATGTTGACAAAATCATTGAGAAATACGGCCACACCTCTCTTCGACTCCTTGCATATCATGCGCACCTTAATCCAATCGAACTTGTCTGGGCTCATGTCAAAGGACAAGTTGCAGAACAGAACAGGACGTTTAAAATGTGTGATGTTGAAGTTCTGACACGCGATTCTCTATCAAAAATAGACATTCCGTTCTGGAAGAAGTGTGTTGAACATGTGCTGCGGGTGGAAGATGAGTACTGGAAACGAGATGGATTACTATTTGTCCAGCCAGTAATGATTATCAACCTCTTGGAATCGTCAGATTCGGAATGATTTAAATTAAGATGAATTCAATTCCAACTGCAGTTAGGACGTCCTGGGGTCTAATGGTGACCGAAGGACAAGACTAATTGTAACCAATTGAATTCATGTTTGCTAATACACATAACGAACAACACTCACAATTAAGCACTATGTATATACGCCTCTGACAAGAATTGCAGTAAACTGGAAAATTTAACACGATTACTGTAAGCTCTAAAATTTGAATCAACTTGTGTGATATCGTCATAAAAGATCAAAGGAATTCGCTGATGTGCAAAATCTGTTGTGTTTGTGGAATAAAAAATACCAAAATCTTTGCGTCATCAATAATCTAAGATTGCATGCAAATTTTGAAACCAAAATAAAAAGCGGTTATCACGCAAAACTAATTCAGGTGTGATTATGAATTTCTGAACGGACAATAAGAATCATCACGCGAAGAGTTCAAAACAAAATCAGTCCAGAAATTAGCGATGAACAGTATGGTTTTGTTAGAGATAAAGGAACGAACAATGCCGTATACATCATAAGGTCTTTAGTAGAAAGAGCCATAGAGCAGAAAACAGATCTTTACCTATGTTTCATCAGCATCACCATCGTCTGATGGAGGCGATGATAATAATGGTGATAACAATGATGAAGTTGATAAAGGTGATGTTGATGATGAAGCTGATGATAACAATAATGATGATAATGGCGACGGTGGTAATCATGATAACAATAATAATAACAATTAAATATGTAAACTAACAATTTAACTTTCCTGACACCAAAAAATGATTCCTTTTCCCAGGGTTGACACCAATATACCTTCTGGGCCTGCTAGTGACAACAGTCACCTCTGATTGTAACGACCTTTCTTTGCCAAATTGTCGCATCATATCAATGCTGTGTAATTTCGTCCTGGTGGATCCGACTTTAAAGCAATCTCTCTGCGAAGATGCTTGTAGAGTATCTTCCTGTCCATGTTTGGAAACTGCTGTGGATACCTGCCACCAACAACGACAAAGTTGCCGACGCAGTCGTGAATTGTGGAACTGCTACTGTCAGGTCCGGTATCTACTTTGTAGGAAGACATTTACCACTCAGTGCCTCGGCAACGTCCTACTCACGACAGCACAGCGAATTATCAACACTTTATCAGGCTTTTTCAATTTAATATTACCGCAAAATCTACCGACTATCAATCGGCAGAATCTATGGGCAAATACTGCACAGACTCCATCTTCTAATAATTCACAGACTCCATCTTCTAATGATTCACAGACTCCATCTTCTAATAATTCACAGACTCCATCTTCTAATGATTCACAGACTCCATCTTCTAATAATTCACAGACTCCATCTTCTAATGATTCACAGACTCCATCGCCTAATGATTCACCGACTCCATCGTCTAATGATTCACAGACTCCATCTCCTAATGATTCACAGACTCCATCACCTAATGATTCACAGACTCCATCACCTAATGATTCACAGACTCCATCGCCTAATGATTCACAGACTCCATCTTCTAATGATTCACAGACTCCATCGCCTACTGATTCACAGACTCCATCGCCTAATGATTCAAAGACTACATCGCCTAATGATTCACAGACTCCATCTTCTAATGATTCACAGACTCCATCGCCTAATGATTCACAGACTCCATCTTCTAATGATTCACAGACTCCATCGCCTAATGATTCACAGACTACATCGCCTAATGATTCACAGACTACATCGCCTAATGATTCACAGACTCCAACTTCTAATGATTCACAGACTCCACCTACGAATGATTCACAGACTCCATCTTATAATGATTCACAGACTCCATCACCTAATGATTCACAGACTCCATCTTCTAATGATTCACATACTCCATCACCTAATGATTCACAGACTCCATCTTCTAATGATTCACAGACTCCATCGCCTAATGATTCACAGACTCTGCCGCCTAATGATTCACAGACTCCATCACCTAAAGATTCACAGAAACCATCACGTAAATTTCCAAAGACACCATCACCTAAAGATTCACAGACTTCATCACATAAAGATTCAAAGACTACATCGTCAAATGATTCACAGACTCCATCTTCTAATGATTCACAGACTCCATCTCCTAATGATTCACAGACTCCATCACCTAATGATTCACAGACTCCATCGCCCAATAATTCAATGACTCAATCGCCTAATTATTCACAGACTCCATCGCCTAATGATTCACAGACTCCATCGCCTAATGATTCACAGACTCCATCTTCTAATGATTCACAGACTTCATCTTCTAATGATTCTCAGACTCCATCTTCTAATGATTCTCAGGCTCCATCTTCTAATGATTCACAGACTCCATCGCCTAATGATTCACAGACTCCATCTTCTAATGATTCACAGACTCCATCTCCTAATGATTCACAGACTCCATCACCTAATGATTCACAGACTCCATTGCCCAATGATTCAATGACTCAATCGCCTAATTATTCACAGACTCCATCTTCTAATGATTCACAGACTCCATCTTTGAATGATTCTCAGACTCCATCGTCTAATGATTCACAGACTCCATCGCCTAATGATTCACAGACTCCATCTTCTAATGATTCTCAGACTCCATCTTCCAATTATTCACAGACTCCATCTTCTAATGATTCACAGACTTCATCTTCTAATGATTCTCAGACTCCATCTTCTAATGATTCTCAGGCTCCATCTTCTAATGATTCACAGACTCCATCGCCTAATGATTCACAGACTTCATCTTCTAATGATTCACAGACTCCATCGCCTAATGATTCACAGACTCCATCTTCTAATGATTCACAGACTGCATCAACTAATGATTCACAGACTCCATCTTCTAATGATTCACATACTTCATCACCTAATGATTCACAGACTCCATCTTATAATGATTCACAGAATACATCGCTTAATGATACACAGACTCCATCTTCTAATGATTCACAGACTACATCTTCTAATGATTCACAGACTGCATCACCTAAAGATTCACAGACTCCATCGACTAATGATTCACAGACTCCATCACCTAATGATTCACAGACTACATCGCCTAATGATTCACAGACTCCATCGCCTAATGATTCACAGACTCCATCGACTAATGATTCACAGACTCCATCATCTAATGATTCACAGACTCCATCTTCGAATGATTCACAGACTCCATCACCTAATGATTCACAGACTCCATCTTCTAATGATTCACAGACTCCACCTTCGAATGATTCACAGACTCCATCTTATAATGATTCACAGACTCCATCACCTAATGATTCACAGACTCCATCTTCTAATGATTCACATACTCCATCACCTAATGATTCACAGACTCCATCTTCTAATGATTCACAGACTCCATCGCCTAATGATTCACAGACTCTGCCGCCTAATGATTCACAGACTCCATCACCTAAAGATTCACAGAAACCATCACGTAAAGTTCCAAAGACATCATCACCTCAGGTTTCACAGAGTCCATCACGTAAATTTCCAAAGACACCATCACCTAAAGATTCACAGACTTCATCACATAAAGATTCAAAGACTACATCGTCAAATGATTCACAGACTCCATCTTCTAATGATTCACAGACTCCATCTCCTAATGATTCACAGACTCCATCACCTAATGATTCACAGACTCCATCGCCCAATGATTCAATGACTCAATCGCCTAAGTATTCACAGACTCCATCGCCTAATGATTCACAGACTCCATCGCCTAATGATTCACAGACTCCATCTTCTAATGATTCACAGACTTCATCTTCTAATGATTCTCAGACTCCATCTTCTAATGATTCTCAGGCTCCATCTTCTAATGATTCACAGACTCCATCGCCTAATGATTCACAGACTCCATCTTCTAATGATTCACAGACTCCATCTCCTAATGATTCACAGACTCCATCACCTAATGATTCACAGACTCCATTGCCCAATGATTCAATGACTCAATCGCCTAATTATTCACAGACTCCATCTTCTAATGATTCACAGACTCCATCTTTGAATGATTCTCAGACTCCATCGTCTAATGATTCACAGACTCCATCGCCTAATGATTCACAGACTCCATCTTCTAATGATTCTCAGACTCCATCTTCCAATTATTCACAGACTCCATCTTCTAATGATTCACAGACTTCATCTTCTAATGATTCACAGACTCCATCGCCTAACGATTCACAGACTTCATCTTCTAATGATTCACAGACTCCATCGCCTAATGATTCACAGACTCCATCTTCTAATGATTCACAGACTCCATCAACTAATGATTCACAGACTTCATCTTCTAATGATTCACATACTCCATCGCCTAATGATTCACAGATTTCATCTTCTAATGATTCACAGACTCCCTCTTCTAATGATTCACAGACTCCACCTTCTAATGATTCACAGACTCCATCTTCTAATGATTCACAGGCTTCATCTTCTAATGATTCTCAGACTCCATCTTCTAATGATTCACAGATTCCATCTTCTAATGATTCTCAGACTCCATCGCCTAATGATTCACAGACTCCATCGCCTAATGATTCACAGTCTTCATCTTCTAATGATTCACAGACTCCATCGCCTAATGATTCACAGACTCCATCGTCTAATAATTCACAGACTTCATCTTCTAATGACTCACAGACTCTATCGCTTAATGATTCACAGACTCCATCTTCTAATGATTCACAGACTCTATCGCCTAATGATTCACAGACTCCATCTTCTAATGATTCACAGACTCTATCGCCTAATGATTCACAGGCTCCATCTTCTAATGATTCACAGACTCTATCGCTTAATGATTCACATGCTCCATCATCTAATGATTCACAGACTCCACCTTCGAATGATTCCCAGACTCCATCTTATAATGATTCACAGACTCCATCACCTAATGATTCACAGACTCCATCTTCTAATGATTCACATACTCCATCACCTAATGATTCACAGACTCCATCTTCTAATGATTCACAGACTCCATCGCCTAATGATTCAAAGACTCTGCCGCCTAATGATTTACAGACTCCATCACCTAAAGATTCACAGAAACCATCACGTAAAGTTCCAAAGACATCATCACCTCAGGTTTCACAGAGTCCATCACGTAAATTTCCAAAGACACCATCACCTAAAGATTCACAGACTTCATCACATAAAGATTCAAAGACTACATCGTCAAATGATTCACAGACTCCATCTTCTAATGATTCACAGACTCCATCTCCTAATGATTCACAGACTCCATCACCTAATGATTCACAGACTCCATCGCCCAATGATTCAATGACTCAATCGCCTAATTATTCACAGACTCCATCTTCTAATGATTCACAGACTCCATCGCCTAATGATTCACAGACTTCATCTTCTAATGATTCACAAACTCCATCGCCTAATGATTCACAGACTCCATCTTCTAATGATTCACAGACTCCATCTTCTAATGATTCACAGACTCCATCTTCTAATGATTCACATACTCCATCGCCTAATGATTCACAGATTTCATCTTCTAATGATTCACAGACTCCATTTTCTAATGATTCACAGACTCCACCTTCTAATGATTCACAGACTCCATCTTCTAATGATTCACAGGCTTCATCTTCTAATGATTCTCAGACTCCATCTTCTAATGATTCACAGAGTCCATCTTCTAATGATTCTCAGACTCCATCGCCTAATGATTCACAGACTCCATCGCCTAATGATTCACAGTCTTCATCTTCTAATGATTCACAGACTCCATCGCCTAATGATTCACAGACTCCATCGTCTAATGATTCACAGACTTCATCTTCTAATGACTCACAGACTCTATCGCTTAATGATTCACAGACTCCATCTTCTAATGATTCACAGACTACATCTTCTAATGATTCACAGACTCCATCTTCTAATGATTCACAGACTCTATCGCCTAATGATTCACAGGCTCCATCTTCTAATGATTCACAGACTCTATCGCTTAATGATTCACATGCTCCATCATCTAATGATTCACAGACTCCATCTTCGAATGATTCACAGACTCCTTCACCTAATGATTCACAGACTCCATATTCTAATGATTCACAGACTCCACCTTCGAATGATTCCCAGACTCCATCTTATAATGATTCACAGACTCCATCACCTAATGATTCACAGACTCCATCTTCTAATGATTCACATACTCCATCACCTAATGATTCACAGACTCCATCTTCTAATGATTCACAGACTCCATCGCCTAATGATTCACAGACTGTGCCGCCTAATGATTTACAGACTCCATCACCTAAAGATTCACAGAAACCATCACGTAAAGTTCCAAAGACATCATCACCTCAGGTTTCACAGAGTCCATCACGTAAATTTCCAAAGACACCATCACCTAAAGATTCACAGACTCCATCTTCTAATGATTCTCAGACTCCATCTTCCAATTATTCACAGACTCCATCTTCTAATGATTCACAGACTTCATCTTCTAATGATTCTCAGACTCCATCTTCTAATGATTCTCAGGCTCCATCTTCTAATGATTCACAGACTCCATCTTCTAATGATTCACAGACTCCATCTTCTAATGATTCACAGACTCCATCTCCTAATGATTCACAGACTCCATCACCTAATGATTCACAGACTCCATTGCCCAATGATTCAATGACTCAATCGCCTAATTATTCACAGACTCCATCTTCTAATGATTCACAGACTCCATCTTTGAATGATTCTCAGACTCCATCGTCTAATGATTCACAGACTCCATCGCCTAATGATTCACAGACTCCATCTTCTAATGATTCTCAGACTCCATCTTCCAATTATTCACAGACTCCATCTTCTAATGATTCACAGACTTCATCTTCTAATGATTCTCAGACTCCATCTTCTAATGATTCACAGACTCCATCTTCTAATGATTCTCAGACTCCATCGCCTAATGATTCACAGACTCCATCGCCTAATGATTCACAGTCTTCATCTTCTAATGATTCACAGACTCCATCGCCTAATGATTCACAGACTCCATCGTCTAATGATTCACAGACTTCATCTTCTAATGACTCACAGACTCCATCAACTAATGATTCACAGACTCCATCTTCTAATGATTCACAGACTCTGTCGCCTAATGATTCACAGACTCCATCTTCTAATGATTCACAGACTCTATCGCCTAATGATTCACAGACTCCATCTTCTAATGATTCACAGACTCTATCGCTTAATGATTCACATGCTCCATCTTCTAATGATTCACGGACTTCATCTTCTAATGATTCACATAATCCATCGCCTAATGATTCACAGACTCCATCACGTAAATTTCCAAAGACACCATCATCTAAAGATTCGCAGACTACATCACATAAAGATTCAAAGACTGCATCGCCTAATGATTCACAGAATCCATCTTCTATAGATTCACAGACTCCATCTTCGAATGGATCACAGACTCCATCTTCTAATGATTCACAGAATTCATCACCTAGTGATTCACAGACTCCATCGTCTAATGAATCACAGACTCCATCTTCTAATGTTTCACAGACTCCATCTTCGAATGATTCACCGACTCCATCTTCTAATGATTCACAAACTCCATTGCCTAATGATTCACAGACTCCATCGCCTAATGATTCACAGACTTCATCGCCTAATGATTCACAGACTCCATCGTCTAATGAATCACAGACTCCATCTTCTAATGTTTCACAGACTCCATCTTCGAATGATTCACCGACTCCATCTTCTAATGATTCACAGTCTCCATCACCTAATGGTTCACAGACTCCATCGCCCATTGATTCACAGACTCCATTGCCTAATGATTCACAGACTCCATTGCCCAATAATTCACAGACTCCATCGCCAATTGATTCACAGACTCCATCACCTAAAGGTTTACAGAGTCCATCGCGTAAAGTTCCTAAGACTCCATCACGTAAAGGTTCACAGACTCCATCGCGTAAAGTTCCAAAGACACCATCACCTAAAGATTCACAGAGTCCATCACGTAAAGTTCCAAAGACACCATCACCTAAAGATTCACAGAGTCCATCACGTAAAGTTCCAAAGACACCATCACCTAAAGATTCACAGAGTCCATCACTCAAAGTTCCAAAGACACCATCACCTAAAGTTTCACATAATCCATCACGTAAAGTTCCAAAGACACATTCATCTAAAGATTCACAGACTACATCACCTAAAGATTCACAGACTCCATCGTCTAATGATTCACAGACTCCATCGTCTAATGATTCACAGACTCCATCTTCTAATGATTCACATACTCCATCTTCTAATGTGTCACAGACCCTATCTTCTAATGATTCAGAGACTCCATCTTCTATTGATTTACAGACTCCATCAACTAATGATTCACAGACTCCATCGTCTAATGATTCACAGACTCCAACTTCTAATGATTCACATACTCCATCTTCGAATGATTCACAGACTCCATCTTCGAATGATTCACAGACTCCATCTTCTAATGATTCACAGACTCCATCGCCTAATGATTCACAGACTTCATCGCCTAATGATTCACAGACTTCATCGCCTAATGATTCACAGACTCCATCGCCTAATGATTCACAGATTCCATCGCCTAAAGAATCACAGAGTCAATCACGTAAAGTTCCAAAGACACCATCACCTAAAGATTCACAGACTACATAACCTAATGATTCACAGACTCCATCTTCTAATGATTCACAGACTCCATCTTCTAATGATTCACAGACTCCATCTTCTAATGATTCACAGACTCCATCGCCTAATGATTCACAGACTTCATCGCCTAATGATTCACATACTTCATCGCCTAATGATTCACAGACTCCATCGCCTAATGATTCACAGATTCCATAGCCTAAAGAATCACAGTCCATCACTTAAAGTTCCAAAGAACCCATCACCTAAAGATTCACATATTACATCAACTAAAGATTCATTCACAGATACCATCACCTAAAGATTCACATGCTAAATCACATAAAGATTCACAGTCTACATCACCTAAAGATTCACAGACTACATCACATAAAGATTCACAGACTACATCACCTAAAGATTCACAGACTACGTCGTCTAAAGATTCAAAGAGACTATAACCTAAAGATTCACAGACTACATCACTTAAAGATTCATAGACTACATCATCTAAAGATTCAAAAAGACTATAACCTAAAGATTCACAGACTACATCACCTAAAGATTCATACAGACCATCACCTAAAGATTCACAGACCACTAAAGATTCACCGAGACCATCACCTAAAGATTCACAGACTGCATTATCTAAAGATTCACAGACTACATCACCTAAAGATTCATAAACTACATCACCTAAAGATTCACAGAGACCATCCCCTAAAAATTCGTAGACTACATCACCTAAAGATTCACAGAGACCGTCACCTAAAGATTCATAGACTACATCACGTAAAGATTCACAGACTACATCACCTAAAGATTCACAAAGACCATCACCTAAAGATTCACAGACTCCATTATCTAAAGATTCACAGACTTCATCACTTAAAGCTTCATAGACTACATCATCTAAAGATTCAAAGAGACTATAACCTAAAGATTCACAGACTACATCACCTAAAGATTCATACAGACCATCACCTAAAGATTCACAGACCACTAAAGATTCACCGAGACCATCACCTAAAGATTCACAGACTACATTATCTAAAGATTCACAGACTACATCACCTAAAGATTCACAAAGTCCATAGCGTAAAGTTCGAAAGACACCAGCACCTAAAGATTCACAGACTACATCACCTAAAGATTCACAGAGACTATCACCTAAAGATTCACAGACCACATCATGTAAAAATTCACAGAGACCACCACCTAAAGATTCACAGATTACATCACCTAAAGATTCACAGAGACCATCACCTAAAGATTCACAGATTACATCACCTAAAGATTCACAGAGACCGTCACCTAAAGATTCATAAACTACATCACCTAAAGATTCGTAGACTACATCACCTAAAGATTCACAGAGACCGTTACCTAAAGATTCATAGACTACATCATCTAAAGATTCACAGACTACATCACCTAAAGATTCACAGAGACCATCACCTAAAGATTCACAGACTCTATTATCTAAAGATTCACAGACTACATCACCTAAAGATTCACAGAGACCATCACCTAAAGATTCACAGACTATATCACCTAAAGATTCACAGACTACGTAACTTAAAGATTCACAGACTACATCACCTAAAGTTTCACAGACTACATCACCTAAAGTTTCACAGACTACATCACCTAAAGATTCACAGTTTCAATCACCTACAGATGCACAGACTCCTTCACCTAAAGGTTCACAGAGTCCATCACGTAAAGTTCCAAATACACCTTCCCCTAAAGATTCAAAGACTACATCACCTACAGATTCACAGACTACATCACCTACAGATTCACAGACTACATCACCTAAAGATTCACAGAGACCATCACCTAAAGATTCACAGACTCCATTATCTAAAGATTCACAGACTACATCACCTAAAGATTCATAGACTACATCACCTAAAGATTCACAGAGACCATCATCTAAAGATTCACAGACTCCATTATCTAAAGATTCACAGACTACATCACCTAAAGATTCACAGAGACCATCACCTAAAGATTCACAGACTACATCACCTAAAGTTTCACAGACTACATCACCTAAAGATTCACAGTTTCAATCACCTACAGATGCACAGACTCCTTCACCTAAAGGTTCACAGAGTCCATCACGTAAAGTTCCAAAGACACCTTCCCCTAAAGATTCAAAGACTACATCACCTACAGATTCACAGACTACATCACCTACAGATTCACAGACTACATCACCGACAGATTCACAGACTACATCACCTACAGATTCACAGACTACATCACCTACAGATTCACAGATTATATCACCCACAAATTTACAGACTGCATCGCCTAAAGATTCACATATTCTATCACCTAAAGATTCACCGACTCAATCACCTAAATATTCACAGACTCCATCACCTAAAGGTCCACTGACTCCCTCACCTAAAGGTCCACAGACTTCATCATCTAAAGGTCCACAGACTCCATCCCCTAAAGGTCCAAAGACTCCATCAACTACAGATCAACAGACTTCATCACCTAAAGGTCCACAGACTCCATCACCTAAAGGTCCACAGACTCCATCACCTAAAGGTCCACAGACTCCATCACCTAACAGACTCCATCACCTAAAGATCCACAGACTCCATCACCTAACAGACTCCATCACCTAAAGGTCCACAGACTCCATCACCTAACAGACTCCATCACCTAATGGTCCACAGACCCCTCACCTAACAGACTCCATCACCTAAAGGTCCACAGACTCCATCACCTAACAGACTCCATCACCTAAAGGTCCACAGACTCCATCACCTAACAGACTCCATCACCTAAAGGTCCACAGACTCCTCACCTAAAGAGTTAAAGACCCCAGCGAGTAAACGCCCAAAGAAGACGTAGTTTCGTCGCACAATTGTACCTTTCATAGTTGAGCAGATCTGCCATTTCTGGACTTTCTGACGATCAATGACGTTCAACAACAGCAATCAATCTCCATCATCGAGAAGAGCCATAATAACAACAACACAAACAAGAAATACGTCACAAATGGGTTGACTCTAACACATTTTATGATGTTAGAAAATGTTGAAACAGCATGTGTCGTGTCTCTTTTTAATTGATACACAAATCTATCTATCTATCTATCTATCTATCTATCTATCTATCTATCTATCTATCTATCTATCTATCTATCTATCTATCTATCTATCTATCTATCTATCTATCTATCTATCTATCTATCTATCTATCTATCTATCTATCTATCTATCTATCTATCTATCTATCTATCTATCTATCTATCTATCTATCTATCTATCTATCTATCTATCTATCTATCTATCTATCTATCTATCTATCTATCTATCTATCTATCTATCTATCTATCTGTCTGTCTATCTATCTATCTATCTATCTATCTATCTATCTATCTATCTATCTATCTATCTATCTATCTATCTATCTATCTATCTATCTATCTATCTATCTATCTATCTATCTATCTATCTATCTATCTATCTATCTATCTATCTGACTTCCTGAATGTATACAGCTATAAATCTTAACACCACCGAGAAAATTCTCAAAGAGGCCAATACAAAATGGGGCTCCTTTTTCGGTCCTCATATCTGCTCCACCGTCCACCCAAGCATGTCTTGAAGCGTATACAGACTGACTTTTCATGTAAGATATTGATTATAGATCTATCTACTTTTACCATCAAACACTCAGGATCGACCAGATCCCTTCTCCACCTTTAGACTCCTCAGGCTCCCAATTTATACATCATTGTCCTACCCATTCTCCTTCTTTTCTCTTAAGGAATGAAGAACAAACTTGGCGATGTCCACTTTGTCCAGAGTAAGGCCACACTTAGTGTCAGAGCTGCCAGGGAGCTTATCTGCTATTACATTGCCATGTACACCAGCATGTCCTGGACAGTACACCCAGGTTAGCGCACTTACCTTAGAGCCATCCAAGAGCTGCATCCACTCCTGCCGCAGATACTATCTGACAATCTTCTGTAGCATACTTTGTGAGTCAGTCACCAAACTGCGTGATCCACGATGTGTATAACCAAACATGTTATCGCCACCGTTGCTGCTTCTATCTCCATTCTCATGATGGACACCGCAATGCTACACTTGCCAGATTCCCTAGCCACTTCTCTATCATGTTGGGATGCTTCCACCCAATTCTCCCCATTTACTATAGCTCCATATTTCAAAAGCCTCAATTGCTTGCTCTATTTTTTTTTTATTTGTAATAGTTTTTTGACGATTACTCAGCGAATTTTCTGAACTAGTTTATTGACAAACGATAATTTACAAACATCAGAGATAGAATCAAGATACAGCAAAGCTTGTCAAATCATAGAACAGCTATCACCACTATTGTCCAACAAGGAAATAACTCTAGAGGCAAAACGGGCACTCTACAATACAATCTTCATCCCAACGTTGTGCTACCAATGCCAGACCTGGACCCTAGATGCAAGAACAATAATAAAAATAACCTCTACAGAGATGAAATGTGTTAGACGAATGACAGAAAACGGTCTGAGAGATAAGATCAGAAATGAAGAACTGAGAAAAAAAGCTAGGCATAGCCCCTGCCAAAAGAATATATAAAGAAACAACAAATAAATGGTTTGGCCACGTAACACGGCAGAAAGATGAAAACACAACGAGCCCTCAATAAACGTTGCAAGAATACCAGACCCAAAGGTCGATCACGAAAAAGAGGGATCGATGGAATATTACAAACACTAGGAAACATAACAGCAGCAGAGGGGAACAGAAGAGCAAAAGACTGCAAATCATATCTCCCCTCGACGCTGAAAATTAAATGAGAAAGGAAATAAGAAGAAGGAGGAGAAAAATATAATTTTCCATGCTCCAAACCAGTGATTCCATTTTTCCAGATTTTTTCCTCAAACTACAGTTTTTGATTTGTCTAATTTAGTTCATTTATGTAAATCCATCATTATCTCACATGTCAATTGCAGAACGTTGCATTCACCACAACCCGTCTGAAAGAATCTCTGTATCTAGCCAGATCTCCCACAGAACGTTGCATTCACCACAACCCGTCTGAAAGAATCTCTGTCTCTAGCCAGATCTCCCACAGAACGTTGCATTAAACACAACCCGTCTGAAAGAATCTCTGTCTCTAGCCAGATCTCCCACAGAACGTTACATTCACCACAGCCCGTCTGAAAGAATCTCTGTCTCTAGCCAGATCTCCTACAGAACGTTACATTCACCACATCCCGTCTGAAAGAATCTCTGTCTCTAGCCAGATCTCCCACAGAACGTTGCATTCACCACAACCCGTCTGAAAGAATCTCTGTCTCTAGCCAGATCTCCCACAGAACGTTACATTCACCACAGCCCGTCTGAACGAATCTCTCTCTATCTAGATCTCCCACATGTTCTGTTATTATATTCAGGGTCTTCTTGTTGTCTTGAAGCCACCTTCTTCTTGGTCGCCCCTGTTGCGTTACCCTGAACCATACCCTCCCATTATTATTCTTTCCAACCCGCTGTGTCTTCTAACGTGACCATAGTATTTTAATTTCCTCGGTAGAATGGTGTTTGTAAGCCAGTTCTTTTTAAAATGATTATATTCTTCGTCTACAAATGTAAAAATGTCCTTCCTGTGATGGTCGACACGAAGGCAGTATATAGACCATCTATATTTATTCGGTGAAATAAAATACACATGACGAGAACTCACACATTTGTCTCTTATCTGTTCAGTTAATTTTTTTGTTTATACTTACTTATTGTGAAGATAATTTTACAATTTAAGATGGACAGATTGATTAAGTTATTGAGTTATTTGATGTCATCATCATTGCACTTCGAACATGCCCATAGGTGCTCAGATCCCCTTCTCAGCAAGTTTCACAGCGTCCAGCGACTGACGACTCGAGTTCTGTGCTGGTTGATTCGTGACAGCGCAGCTAAACAACCTGTCAACCTGATCCATTAGTTGACCGTCATCAACGACAGCGCAGCTAGCCAACATGTCAACCCGACCCATTGGTTGATCGTCTTCAACGACAGCGCAGCTAGCCAACATGTCAACCCGACCCATTGGTTGACCGTCATCAACGACAGCGCAGCTAGCCAACATGTCAACCCGATCCATTGGTTGACCGTCTTCAACGACAGCGCAGCTAGCCAACCTGTCAACCCGACCCATTGGTTCACCGTCATCAACGACAGCGCAGCTAGCCAACATGTCAACCCGATCCATTGGTTGACCATCTTCAACGACAGCGCAGCTAGCCAACCTGTCAACCCGACCCATTGGTTCACCGTCATCAACGACAGCGCAGCTAGCCAACCTGTTAACCCGATCCATTGGTTGACCGTCTTCAACGACAGCGCAGCTAGCCAACCTGTCAACCCGATCCATTGGTTGACCGTCTTCAACGACAGCGCAGCTAGCCAACATGTCAACCCGACCCATTGGTTCACCGTCATCAACGACAGTGCAGCTAGCCAACCTGTCAACCCGATCCATTGGTTGACCGTCTTCAACGACAGCGCAGCTAGCCAACCTGTCAACCCGACCCATTGGTTGACCGTCATCAACGACAGCGCAGCTAGCCAACCTGTCAACCCGACCCATTGGTTGACCGTCATCAACGACAGCGCAGCTAGCCAACCTGTCAACCCGACCTTTGGTTAACCGTCATCAACGACAGCGCAGCTAGCCAACATGTCAACCTGACCCATTGGTTGACCGTCATCAACGACAGCGCAGCTAGCCAACCTGTCAACCCGACCCATTGGTTGACCGTCATCAACGACAGCGCAGCTAGCCAACATGTCAACTCGACCCATTGGTTAACCGTCATCAACGACAGCGCAGCTAGCCAACCTGTCAACCCAACCCATTGGTTGACCGTCTTCAACGACAGCGCAGCTAGCCAACATGTCAACCCGACCCATTGGTTGACCGTCATCAACGACAGCGCAGCTAGCCAACCTGTCAACCCGATCCATTGGTTCACCGTCATCAACGACAGCGCAGCTAGCCAACCTGTCAACCCGACCCATTGGTTAACCGTCATCAACGACAGCGCATCTAGCCAACCTGTAAACCCGATCCATTGGTTGACCGTCATCAACGACAACGCAGCTAGCCAACCTGTCAACCCGACCCATTGGTTGATCGTCATCAACGACAACGCAGCTAGCCAACATGTCAACCCGACCCATTGGTTGACCGTCATCAACGACAACGCAGCTAACCAACCTGTCAACCCGATCCATTGGTTGACCGTCATCAACGACAGCGCAGCTAGCCAACCTGTCAACCCGACCCATTGGTTGACCGTCATCAACGACAACGCAGCTAGCCAACCTGTCAACCCGATCCATTGGTTCACCGTCATCAACGACAACTTTGTAGATGGACAGGTAACTTAGTCTTAGTTTTAGTCGTTGCATTATCCTCACCCCTCATCGAACAACGGTCCATCAACGCTCGGGTCCCCTTCCCATCAAATCCCTCAGTGTGAAACGATCAACTGGTTTACAAGTTGACCCCTGATCTCCTCCTAGCTCTCCTGAATCTAGGCAACATGCCACTTGTCTAACATGGAGATCTGGGAGGCACACCAGGGCTGCACATTCACTAGCAGCATTTGAAATCTCTTTCGTCTCGTCCTTCATTTCGAGCTCACGGCCGGGCTAGAGGTATACGATCGTCCATCATGATGTAGCACGCGCAACAATGTTCGATTCACTCCAAAGAATGTAGCCAAAACGCACGAAACACCGTAGCGATGGCGCAGAATCTTTGAAGTTGAACCTTCGATTGACCTGGCAATTACAATCCATATTAAGGAGCTATAAGTAACTGGTGCCGAACAAACCTAACGACGGTTATTGAACAGCTCTCAATGTCATGACGTAAACAGCATATCGACATCACGACCGAAGAAGGTCGCATTCAAACACTTAGTTTGTTAGAAAAAAACCCGCTGCCGGACGCAAGGACTCCCTATCACTGTCGCGAATCTTTACGTTTAACAACGGGCTAATTTTATCTCAGCAATGTACATTAGAAAGCTGAAACTAATCAGTTTACAAACACAAATCAAAGCAGCTATCGTTGGAACAAATCTACTCCATCTTGAAATCTGAAGACACAGATTACTTATAAATGTAATAGATGCTAAACAGCTAAATTAATATAAATTAATTTGAAAACAAAAATGCCACAGGAAAATACTTTGTATATGTATAATATTGACAATAAACATTATTATAAAATAGCTATTATAAAAACTTTAATATTAATATAATTAGTCATTAATATATTATTCATTAGTACCATCATCATCATCAATTACCGGGCCCGCTGGAGTAGGTGATCATGTCTCTCCACAACTTTCGATCTCGACAGTTATTTATCATTTCTCTTGTTGACCTCCTGCCAAGCCATTTTCTTAAGCTGTCTGTTTTTTTTTTTTCTCTTTGCTTCCCTCATCTCTTCGTCCCTCATTTCCCCAGTTGTCACAATATATTCCAGTTCTTCTTTTCTCATTACATGGCCAAAAAATGACGATTGTTTCTTCCTAAATAGCGATTCATGATTGTACAAAGAAGTTGCGTCGATGGTTTTCTGTTGCCTTCCGTCGGTTTGTTTACGGTTCGCTCCGCTAGCCTTTGACTAAATAGTCTCACCCACAAGGCAGTGGGGTTGCCTTACTTCGGGGTACCCTCCCTTAGCCTTTTACTCTCCCGAGCATACCTGCAAGGCAGCAGGGCAGCCACAGGTTGTACTATTTTTCTGCATACAGTAGCAGGTAAAATTACCTGACCTGACAGACAACTGTAGCCATTGCATAATACTCTCTTACATAAACATAATTTGTTCAAGGGACACAATTTAATCTGTCTAGTTATAAACATATAATTTAGTGTGTTATCTCCCTTTGACGCATCGAAAAACCTATAGAGCGATTAATGGACAAAAGACAAATACATGATAAGTCGGTTAGTGAGCCTAGAGATGGGATGTCTGAGAATAATGTTGAGAGTTCCCAGGACTGCTAAAAAATGACCAGTTAGTAAACTCTTAAAGGGGCCAACACAAAAAGGGAGCTCCTAACAAATTTTGGGCACAGCATGAGATGAGGAAAGTTCGAATACTTTGTTACAACTGGCAAAATACAGGGAAAGAGAAATCGTGGATAACAAAGAGAAAAGGTACTACATAGCTTGTCATCATGTCACGGAAAACAGTCAACAACAGAATTGATACGATGTACTGTGGATATAACATTGATAACATTCATGATCTCCTACAGCAACCGGTATGGCACATGATGGCGATGATCTAGAGAACATTGGCAGCTGGAATGTTTAACGTGAACAAATATTTTAATAATTAAAATTAACATGAGTTGTTTATTTTGTCTGCAGCTCATGTTTATGTTTATTGTTTAACCTGATACACATTCTTGCATTTATCACCGACCACACATTCTACTTGGGCAAAACCGAAACCTGATTATAGGTGATTAGTTTTCATAACATATTAACATATAACGTACGACATGTTATATGTTCACATGTACGACATGTTAACATATAATGTACGTCATGTTAACATATAATGTACGACATGTTAACATATAATGTACGACATGTTAACATATAATGTACGACATGTTAACATATAATGTACGACATGTTAACATATAATGTACGACATGTTAACATATAATGTGTGACATGTTTACATATAATGTACGACATGTTAACATATAATGTACGACATGTTAACATATAATGTGTGACATGTTTACATATAATGTGCGACATGTTAACATATAGGGTACGACATGTTAACATATAATGTACGACATGTTAACATATAATGTACGTCATGTTAACATATAATGTACGACATGTTAACATATAATGTACGACATGTTAACATATAATGTACGACATGTTAACATATAATGTACGACATGTTAACATATAATGTGTGACATGTTTACATATAATGTACGACATGTTAACATATAATGTACGACATGTTAACATATAATGTGTGACATGTTTACATATAATGTGCGACATGTTAACATATAGGGTACGACATGTTAACATATAATGTACGACATGTTAACATATAATGTACGACATGTTAACATATAATGTACGACATGTTAACATATAATGTGCGACATGTTAACATATAGGGTACGACATGTTAACATATAATGTACGACATGTTAACATATAATGTGCGACATGTTTACATATAATGTATGACATGTTAACATATAATGTACGACAAGTTAACATATAATGTACGACATGTTGACATTTAATGTACGACATGTTAACATATAATGTACGACATGTTAACATATAATGTACGACATGTTAACATATAATGCACGACATGTTAACATATAATGTACGACATGTTAACATATAATGTACGACATGTTAACATATAACGTACGACATGTTAACATATAATGTACGACATGTTAACATGTAATGTACGACATGTTAACATATAATGTACGACATGTTAACATATAACGTACGACATGTTAACATATAATGTACGACATGTTAACATATAATGTACGACATGTTAACATATAACGTACGACATGTTAACATATAATGTACGACATGTTAACATATAATGTACGACATGTTAACATATAATGTGTGACATGTTAACATATAATGTACGACATGTTAACATATAATGTACGACATGTTAACATATACTGTGCGACATGTTAACATATAATGTACGCCATGTTAACATATAATGTGCGACATGTTAACATATAATGTACGTCATGTTAACATATAATGTACGACATGTTAACATATAATGTGCGACATGTTAACATATATTGTACGTCATGTTAACATATAATGTTTGACATGTTAACATATAATGTACGACATATTAACATATAATATACGACATGTTAACATATAATGTGCGACATGTTGACATATAATGTATGACATGTTAACATATAATGTACGACATGTTAACATATAATGTACGACATGTTAATATATTATGTACGACATATTAACATATAATATACATGTTAACATATAATGTGCGACATGTTAACATATAATGTGCGACATGTTAACATATACTGCACAACATGTTAAAATATAATGTACGACATGTTAACATATAATGTACGACATGTTAACATATAACGTGAAAACAGAATTGTGGTATAGAAGATGCATACACTATCAAAACCCACACTTGTTTTTTCCTGATGTTTCTCATGGTCATGAAAGTCACTAACTGTATCGGCTGTGTCACACATTTCTCTGATGTTTTTAATCTGAAAGTCACACATTTCTCTGGTGTTTTTAATCTGAAAGTCACACATTTCTCTGGTGTTTTTAATCTGAAAGTCATACATTTCTCTGGTGTTTTTAATCTGAAAGTCACACATTTGGTAAAATGAAGAGTAAGTGAAGAATATGTTTTTCTTTCATGTTTTGTTAAACTCTTTTTGAAAATGTGGACGTTAGCATTCGTTGTCCGTTAACGACTTCTGTACGTTTCGACACACCGTGCTCTATGCTGATTTCGGTTATTTACGTTTAGCCGCATGGGAGCCGCGATAGCTCAGTGGTTAGTGAACTGGACTGCAAAGGACAAGGGGTAGGGTTCGATCCCAACAGACCGTTTCCGGGTTCATCATCATCATCATGTGGCATACCGGTTGGCGTAGGTGATCATATCCTTCCACAATCTTCTATCTACAGTGCATCGTATCAGTTCTGTTGTTGACTGTTTTCCATGCCATGATGCCAAGCTATCCAGTATTTTCTCTCTTTGTTATCCGCGATCTCTCTTTCCTTTTATTTTGCCAGTTGTAACCAAGTATTCCAACTTTCCTCTTCACATGATGTGCCCGAAAAATGTTGATTGCTTCTTTCTGATGCTTTTAAGAGCTCCCTTTTTGTGTTGGCCTCTTTGAGAACTTCCTCATTGGTCTTTTTAGCTGTCCAGGGAACTTTCAACATTCTTCTGAGAAATCCCATCTCTGTGGCCTCTAATCGTCTTTTCTTTGTTTGTCTACTGTCCATGATTCGCTTCCATAGGTCATGATTCGCTTTCATATGGTTCTATATAGTACCGATGAACTTTCTCATTTCTATTGACAGATTTGTTGCACAAGATATTTTTCATTTTCTGAAATGCCATTTTGGCCTGAACTATTCTGCTTTTTATTTCTCTGGTGCATCTCTCATCTGATGTTATTATTGTGCCCAAGTATTTAAAACGTTGCACTTGTTACAGATTTGTCTTGTTTATTTTTATGCTGCATGATGGTGATGATTGTTTCTTCGATATAACCATTACTTCTGTTTTCTTACTATTCAGACTGAGACCTTTCTTGCTGCTTTCATTTACTATTATGACTATCATTTCTTGTAGTTCATTCTCTGTCTCTGCTATTAAGACTGTGTCATCCGCATATAGTAAATTATTTATTTTGTGACCGTTGACTTCAATTCCTTTTTTGTCTACTATTGATCTCATAATATATTCGCTGTAAAGTGAAAACAAATCCGGCGACAGAACACAGCCTTGTCTGACTTCTTGTTGTATATATTGAAATTGTCCTGTTTGGTTGTTAATTCGTATAGCTGCTGTTTGTTGCCAGTACATGTTTTTTTATGATTCGCAGATCCTTGCCATCAATGTTTAATTTCTCCAGCATATTGATTATTTCCACATGCTTTACTTTGTCAAATGCTTTCGTGTAGTATATAAAGCACATATATAGATCTTTCTTTACCTCTATAGATCTTTCTTTCACTGTTCTTAAGACGTATATTGCATTAAGTGTTAGATAAATATAAGCATGTAGATTAATATTTAAAACAAACATGAACAATTTTGTCTCTGACATCTCTACCGCTAAACTGATAAAAATTTTCCGTGCTGAAATAGTTAATAGTTATCATGATCTGTATCGGGTATTTGATCCTTTCAGCGCCCTCTAGACATCACTTGAAGTGTTTTTCTATACCCATCTCTCTTCTTGGCGAGATGTTCCATCTTATCTAATGAGTCTTTGCCTGGTTACTTTGCTTCTCTTATAAGAGTTCTTTTTAGTATCTCTCTAGGTCTTCCTCTATTTCTTTATCCTGATTTTTCCCATTGAAGAACCTGTTTTAGAATTCTCTTATTGTCTCTTTTCAGTATAAAAAAAAAAAGTAAAGTACCCCCGTCACGCCAAGTGGCGTATAGGGAAATATGGTGTTGGTGACCCTATATTTTACAGACCTTCAGCACATGATTTTTGGGGTAATGTGGTCGGTATTACGCCCGTGCTGCTTTACTTTCCTAGAAAAAAATCCGGTACCCATTTAAGGCTGGATGAACCCGGAAGCCGTCCGTTGGGATCGAGCCCTACCCCTTGTTCTTTGTAGTCCAGTTCACTAACCACTGAGCTTTCGCGGCTCCCTCTTTTCAGTATATGTCTGACATATGTCCAAGTCTCTTCATAATTGTAGATGAGATCGTTGATTCTCTTATCTCTATATTAGTCTTGAATTCATACCATTTTACACAAAGTATTCTTCTTTTGCATTTCTTCAAAAACGTTAAGTTTTCTCACAATCTCTTTGTTTTGTTGTTAACCAGCTTTCACATGCGTAGATAAGTGTTGATAACAGTTTTGGGATTCTTTATAATAAAAAAAAGAAAGAAACCCGACAGGAACGATAATCTAACAATAAGTACAGAATCATATCATACAAATTATCGTTCCTGCATACATCTTTTTGCGTAAAATATTTTCTCTAAGATAAGATTGATTTATTGGTTGATTTTATGATTGGTTGATTGATGGGCTGATTGTTTGATTGATTTGCTGATTGATTGATTGGTTGATTCATGTGCTGATTGTTTGATTGATTGGCTGATTTATTGATTATTTAGTTTGTTGATTGATTGGTTTATTGATCGATTGATTGGTTAATTTGATGGATTGGTTAGTTTGTTGAATTATTGGTTGATTGAGTGATTGGTTTGTTGATTGATTGATTGATTGATTGGTTTATTAATTGATTCATTGACTGATTGGTTGATTGATTGATTATCCTATTGGCCGTATACGTCACAAACAGCAGAAGTCAAAGTTATCCATGTGTGACGGTCAGCATTTCAAAACTTGTGACCCTAACTGAATTCAAACTCGAGGTCTCATGGTTTGGAACCCGAACAGTTACGAGCACCCGCTCTCCGTCCTTCACTTCTTGTAAATGTCTTGAATGTCACAAAATAATTTTTAAAAAACATGTTATCCAAATTAGCAAATTTATTACTACAATATTAACACAGCAAAAACAGAGGCTATAAAAATAAGCAAATTAAGACACCCATTAAACATTAAGATCAAAGATAAAGAAATAAACATGTAGAGGAATTCAAGTATTTAGGCACAATGTTCACAGAAGATGGAAAACTAGACTGAAAAATTGACATGAGAATACAAAAAGTAAATGATGTCACATACCAGCTTTCACCATTGTTAAGACATCCAAACATTTCTATGCCAGCTAAACAATAAATGATAAATAGCATTTTCATACCAACTTTGTGCTATGAAAGTCAAACATGGACCCTTTCTGTCTGTCTGTCTGTCTGCGATCAGGACTCAGTCAGAGTAGGATCCCAGACTCTCACATGAAGTCAGCTGTCAGGCTAAGTGTGTTGATCGCCCCCACAGAAAGAACATCACAGTTAGAGTCTGCTATATCCACTCCGACTGAACACCCGTTAAAACGTTGCACTGTGTTCTGCGCCAGTGGCCCAGTGCATTCGATTTCAGCCAGCATTTTATTCAGGTTTGCTTTCCTTAGCCTTTGTTTGTCCCCAATCTTCCTGCAAGGCAGCAGATGATCTTTTATGTAGGGGGATTCTGCCCTTAGACGGTCGGCCTTCCCAGGTTTACGAGCACCATCTGCCCGAGTCACGAGATGTGACTAACACAGACATGCGACTTGTAATGTGAGGAAACTGCAACAAGGAACGCTTTTCATGCATAGCTTTCAATTGTTCCTGCCGCCTATCCCCATATACCGGTAAGTCACGTCCTCTTGAAAATGATGATCGTCGTAGCACTAGATGATGTTAGGCCATCGTTGATGACTCCAATTCCGATCATATAGACACACAGTCAGTCGTCAAATTATCCCCGTCGCACATCAAACAGCAGACCGTAAGATTTGCGCACGGCCGGTTTAAGGAACCATTACGATGACGTAGCACACAAAAATGTCGCCCAACACTTAATCTCGTTCCATTTAGATTTCTGTCTGATTACTCTAGTGTAAGCAGCCTACGACGAATAAAACACGAAGCAAATTCCCCAAAGAGACAAATCTGCGGCTGACGAAGTAGTTTACATTAATGTGTAACATGGAATAACTTGCGTCAAAGAATACCATCAACGGTCATGAACAGCACCAATGTGTGACGTAAAGCGCAGATCAAGTCTAGACGGTGGAAGGTCTCACTCACAACACTTGAGTCGTCAAAAACAGACTGTTTTCGGCCTACGACCTCGCTTTAGCGACACAGATGTATCAAGCATATCATCATTTTGTCTTTAACGCAGAAAAGTGCAAAGAAGATCCGAAATTAATCAGACCCTGGGTGCATTTTCTGCAGCGATCGAGAGGACGTGGACTAGATCCGCCATCTTGTAGACGGACCCTTTCTAAATCACATTTAAGAAAGATCAATTTATGTGAGATACGATGCTTGAGAAAAGTAACAAACAACACAAGAAGAGATAGAATACCAAATGAAACCATAAGAAAAATAGTAGGCACAAAACCCTGCCAAGAATATATAGAACAACAACAACTTAAATGGTTTGGCCACCTGGTCAGAATGAGTCCTTATCAATCACCATCAAAGGCGTTCTTCTCGAGAATGCATGGAAAAAGACCAAGAGGAAGACCCAGAAAAAGATGGATAGATGCAGACACAGAGACATGTAACAACAAAGGAAAATCACTAATTCAGACAGTTCGAGCAGCACAAGAACGACAAATGATATAAACCACGACACCTTTTAGGTATCAGTGAAAAGAGAAAAGAAGAAGATGGATAGATGCAGTGGCAGAGACATGTAACAACAAAGGAAAATCACTAATTCAGACAGTTCGAGCAGCTCAAGAACGACAAATGATATAAACCACGACACCTTTTAGGTATCAGTGAGAATGAGAAAAGAAGAAGATGGATAGATGCAGTGATAGAGACATGTAACAACAAAGGAAAATCACTAATTCAGACAGTTCGAGCAGCTCAAGAACGACAAATGATATAAACCACGACAGTAGTAGCTGTGGCTGTGAACCCACCCCAAAAGTGGAATAACATGCACCGAAAGACAATAGATTTGGCACCGACTTTGCACGAAACATGCACCAAAACCGTGCAAAAAAAAAAAAAAAAAAAAAAAATTTTTTTTTGAATTCGTTTTTTTTTCGAACTTCATTATTTTTTTTGGGGAAAAAAAGTTTTTTTTTTGGGGGTTCGTCAGTTTGTCGAACGGTGTACTGTATCTGAGAGATTAACGCAGGTAAATTCAAAAGATCGTGACGGCTTATTGTCCGGTGATCGCCTCTCGCTGTGTGTTAAATGAAAATATTTTGTGAAAGAGTATTTTAAAAGAGTATATTTGTGAAAGTAAAAATTCAGAATTATTTAAAAAATATGTATTTGTGAAAGTAAACTCAGAATTATTAAAAATAAAAAATAAAAAAAATAAAAAAAAAGTCTCCCTTCAGGATTCGAACACGAGGTACTGTACGTGACAGGAGGCGACATGTAAAAAATGCTGACAAGCAATGACGTTGAAGGGGTATTGTTACGAAAAGAAAAATACGACTAGCTCGCGGGCGGGAACGAGTTGGTTGACACAGGTGTGTTATTGTAGTATCGCTAACATCATGTGCCAGGATAGCGGTTCTTGAGGAAAGATTATTGGTTGTGTGTGTTATCGCTACCAACATCAGCATGTGTCGTGTAGTAAGGTGTGCTAATATTAAATAGTGACGCTCGCTCTTTCTCATTCAATGTAAAGCAAAACAAAATTCTATATTTCACAATTTTATTAATACATCATATATATATATATATTACTGTCCGGATGCTGATAATTTTAACCGTCTGGGTTTCCTACACAACCGCCCTCCATTTTGACAAAACCTTGATCAAAGCTGGAATAGGTAATCGGTGACTTTGCTGAAACATCCTGGGCATCCATACTGGCTGCCGGAGCTGTCGTCTGATTAACAAGAGTGAGGTCCCCTTGGTTAACAGAAAAGGGCGTGTAGTTGATGTTAGCATAAGCGTTTTCGAGACTGCCTTAACGCCATGTGCCACCCTCAACACCATCATCCCTTCATGTCCTATCATCATCATGTGCCACCCTCAACACCATCATCCCTTCATGTCCTATCATCATCATGTGCCACCCTCAACACTAGCATCATGTGCCACCCTCAACACTAGCATCATGTGCCTCAACACTATCATCATGTGCCACCCTCATCATCAACCTTCATATCATCATCTTGTGCCTCAACATCACCCTTCATGTCCTATCATCATCATGTGCCACCCTCAACACCATCATCCCTTCATGTCCTATCATCATCATGTGCCACCCTCAACACCATCATCAGCCCTTCAGGTCCTATCATCAAACCACACAAAGTATCAACCAGCGAAATTCTCTCTCTCTCTCTCTCTCTCTGTCTCTCTCACATTCATGGTAAACCAAAACAAAATAAATCACTAAGATTTTACCACCATAACACACAAATTTAGGGTCATATTCAAAAAGTCGACCTTAAAACCATACAAATCTACTCCCATACTCATAAAAGTTAGACACATCAAACAGATAATTACTTCCAAACTCCAAAAAAGTTAGACCAAATCACACCTCGATCGTTCTCTAACATTGCCTCGATCGTTCTCTAACATTGCCTCGATCGTTCTATAACATTGCCTCCAGCGTTCTGTAACATTGCCTCCAGCGTTCTGTAACATTGCCTCGATCGTTCTTTAACATTACCTCGAGCGTTCTCTAACATTGCCTCGATCGTTCTTTAACATTGCCTCCAGCTTTCTCTAACATTCCCTTGCTCGTTCTCTAACATTTTCATTAGTTGGAGTCTTTGTGTTGCCTTCTTAGTGAGATTCTCTACGTGTTTCTTCAGGCTCAATTGTCAGTCTAGTTGTATTCCTAAAAAAATCTACTTCCATACTGATACTAGTTAGACACATCGACCAGATAGTTACATCCAAATCGCAAACATTTTACCCCAGAACACAAAAATTTAGGGTCATACTAAAAAAGTCGACCTAAAAATCCCAAAAGCTACTCACATAGTCATACTAGTTAGACACAACGAGCAGGAAGTTATATTCAAGGTCCAAAATATTGGACCAAATCACTAAGATTTTTACCACCATAACACACAAATTTAGGGTCATATTAAAAAAGTCGACCTTAAAACCATACAAATCTACTCCCATACTCATAAAAGTTAGACACATCAAACAGATAATTACTTCCAAACTCATAAAAGTTAGACACATCAAACAGATAATTACTTCCAAACTCCAAAAAGTTAGACCAAATCACCTCTCGATCGTTATCTAACATTGCCTCGATCGTTCTCTAACATTGCCTCGATCGTTCTTTAACATTGCCTCCAGCGTTCTCTAACATTGCCTCGATCGTTCTATAACATTGCCTCCAGCGTTCTGTAACATTGCCTCGATCGTTCTTTAACATTGCCTCGATCGTTCTTTAACATTGCCTCCAGCGTTCTCTAACATTGCCTCGATCGTTCTTTAACATTGCCTCCAGCGTTCTCTAACATTGCCTCGATCGTTCTATAACATTGCCTCCAGCGTTCTGTAACATTGCCTCCAGCGTTCTGTAACATTGCCTCGATCGTTCTTTAACATTACCTCGAGCGTTCTCTAACATTGCCTCGATCGTTCTTTAACATTGCCTCCAGCTTTCTCTAACATTCCCTTGCTCGTTCTCTAACATTTTCATTAGTTGGAGTCTTTGTGTTGCCTTCTTAGTGAGATTCTCTACGTGTTTCTTCAGGCTCAATTGTCAGTCTAGTTGTATTCCTAAAAAATCTACTTCCATACTGATACTAGTTAGACACATCGATCAGATAGTTACATCCAAATCGCAAACATTTTACCCAAGAACACAAAAATTTAGGGTCATACTAAAAAAGTCGACCTAAAAATCCCAAAAGCTACTCACATAGTCATACTAGTTAGACACAACGAATAGGAAGTTATATTCTAGGTCAAAAATGTTAGATCAAATCACAACGAACCACGAACCACAACCCATGAACCCTGGACTTAACGAACCTCGAACCACAACCCTACGAACCATGGACTTAACGAACCATCAACTAACGAACCATGGACTGGACTTAACAAAGACAGCGTCGAGGAGAGATATAATTTGCGGTCTCTTGCTCTTCTGTTCGCCTCTGCTGCTGGTATGTTTCCTAGCGCTTCTAATTGTACATCGACCCATCCTTTTTCGTGGTCGACAGTTGGGTCTGGTGTTCTCACAACATTTTGATGAAGGCTCGTTGTGTTTTTGATCTGTCTGCCCTGTCACCTAGCCAAACTATTTTATCTGTTGTTTCCTTGTATATTATATGATGGGGCTATTCCTAGCTTTCTTCTCAGTTCTTCATTTCTGAGCTTATCTCTCAGACTGTTTTCTGTCATTCGTCTAACACATTTCATCTCTGAGATCACACAAATTTAGGCACGTACTCAAAAAGTCGACCTCAAAACCATAAAAATCTACTCCCACATTCAGCTAAAAGTTACACCAAAACCGCACCAGATTTGCAACGTGCAAAAACATGCACAAGTTTGACACGCGAACCAGTTTGGCACAATGCACCTTCGTAAGGGGCGTAACAATCAGCCTTCGTAAGGGGCGTATCAATCATAAAAGTGATTATCAAAGTAAACCCACCCGAGGCGATCGATGACAACTTGAGAGATTTAGATGATGAAATGCAACGGAAGGTTTGATATTGAGGGTGGCACATGATGATAGGACATGAAGGGCTGGTGTTGAGGGTGGCGCATGATGATGATAGTGATGAGGGTGGTACATGATGATAGTGTTGAGGGTGGCACACGATGATGATAGGAAGGGGTGATGAGGGTGGATGATGATGATGATAGTGTTGAGGGTGGCACATGATGATGATGTGTCAAATTGTGTGGCTTGGTGATGATTTTTATTTGACTTGAGTTAGATTGGATATGCGATACAGAGAGAGAGAGTGAGGGTGGCACATGATGATGATAGGAAGGGGGTTTTGGAGTTTGGAAGTAATTATCTGTTTGATGTGTCTAACTTTTATGAGTTTGGAAGTAATTATCTGTTTGATGTGTCTAACTTTTATGAGTTTGGAAGTAATTATCTGTTTGATGTGTCTAACTTTTATGAGTATGGGAGTAGATTTGTATGGTTTTAAGGTCGACATTTTTAATATGACCCTAAATTTGTGTGTTATGGTGGTAAAAATCTTAGTGATTTGGTCCAATATTTTGGACCTTGAATACTTTTTGGGATTTTTAGGTCGACTTTTTGAGTATGACCCTAAATTTTTGTGTTCTGGGGTAAAATGTTTGCGATTTGGATGTAACTATCTGATCGATGTGTCTAACTAGTATCAGTATGGAAGTAGATTTTTTTAGGAATACAACTAGACTGACAATTGAGCCTGAAGAAACACGTAGAGAATCTCACTAAGAAGGCAACACAAAGACTCCAACTAATGAAAATGTTAGAGAACGAGCAAGGGAATGTTAGAGAACGCTGGAGGCAATGTTAGAGAACGCTCGAGGTAATGTTAAAGAACGATCGAGGCAATGTTACAGAACGATCGAGGCAATGTTACAGAACGCTGGAGGCAATGTTACAGAACGCTGGAGGTAATGTTACAGAACGCTGGAGGCAATGTTAAAGAACGATCGAGGCAATGTTAGAGAACGATCGAGGCGTGATTTGGTCTAACTTTTTTGGAGTTTGGAAGTAATTATCTGTTTGATGTGTCTAACTTTTATGAGTATGGGAGTAGATTTGTATGGTTTTAAGGTCGACTTTTTTGAATATGACCCTAAATTTGTGTGTTATGGTGGTAAAATCTTAGTGATTTATTTTGTTTTGGTTTACCATGAATGTGAGAGAGACAGAGAGAGAGAGAGAGAGAGAGAGAGAGAGAATTTCGCTGGTTGATACTTTGTGTGGTTTGATGATAGGACCTGAAGGGCTGATGATGGTGTTGAGGGTGGCACATGATGATGATAGGACATGAAGGGATGCTGGTGTTGAGGGTGGCACATGATGATGATAGGACATGAAGGGTGATGTTGAGGCACAAGATGATGATATGAAGGTTGATGATGAGGGTGGCACATGATGATAGTGTTGAGGCACATGATGCTAGTGTTGAGGGTGGCACATGATGCTAGTGTTGAGGGTGGCACATGATGATGATAGGACATGAAGGGATGATGGTGTTGAGGGTGGCACATGATGATGATAGGACATGAAGGGATGATGGTGTTGAGGGTGGCACATGATGATGATAGGACATGAAGGGATGATGGTGTTGAGGGTGGCACATGGCGTTAAGGCAGTCTCGAAAACGCTTATGCTAACATCAACTACACGCCCTTTTCTGTTAACCAAGGGGACCTCACTCTTGTTAATCAGACGACAGCTCCGGCAGCCAGTATGGATGCCCAGGATGTTTCAGCAAAGTCACCGATTACCTATTCCAGCTTTGATCAAGGTTTTGTCAAAATGGAGGGCGGTTGTGTAGGAAACCCAGACGGTTAAAATTATCAGCATCCGGACAGTAATATATATATATATATATATGATGTATTAATAAAATTGTGAAATATAGAATTTTGTTTTGCTTTACATTGAATGAGAAAGAGCGAGCGTCACTATTTAATATTAGCACACCTTACTACACGACACATGCTGATGTTGGTAGCGATAACACACACAACCAATAATCTTTCCTCAAGAACCGCTATCCTGGCACATGATGTTAGCGATACTACAATAACACACCTGTGTCAACCAACTCGTTCCCGCCCGCGAGCTAGTCGTATTTTTCTTTTCGTAACAATACCCCTTCAACGTCATTGCTTGTCAGCATTTTTTTACATGTCGCATCCTGTTGCCTATTACCCGCCCCTCCACCTCAGATGCCCACCGCCGGCGAATAATAATCGGTTTGAAACTTTGTGTGGTATGATGATGATAGGACATGAAGGGTTGATGCTGGTGTTGAGGGTGGCACTAAAAAAAAAATGTAGTGCGAGATCCGCGACCCAATCATTTACGCGATCGCCTATATTTTAAATTTCCCTTCATTTTAAGTTTTTTAAAATATTGATTAATTCTGAATTTTTACTTTCACAAATATACTCTTTTAAAATACTCTTTCATTTTCATCTAACACACAGCGAGAGACGCACGATCACCGGACAATAAGCCGTCACGATCTTTTGAATTTACCTGCGTTAATCTCTCAGATACTGTACACCGTTCGACAAACTAACCTTCATTGTCATTGCTTGTCAGCATTTTTTTTTACATGTCGCCCTGTCACGTAGGAGACCCGTGTTCGAATCCTGAAGGGAGACTGTTTTTTTTTATTTTTTTTATTTTTTATTTTTAATAATTCTGAGTTTACTTTCACAAATACATATTTTTTAAATAATTATGAATTTTTACTTTCACAAATATACTCTTTTAAAATACTCTTTCATTTTCATCTAACACACAGCGAGAGACGATCACCGGACAATAAGCCGATTAGCATCTTTTGAATTTACCTGCGTTAAGCTCTCAGACACTGTAGACCGTTTCGACAAACTGACGAACCCCAAAAAAAAAAAAATTTTCCCCCCAAAAAAAATAATGAAGTTCGAAAAAAAAAACGAATTCGAAAAAAAAAATTTTTTTTTTTTTTTTTTTTTTTTTTTTTTGCACGGTTTTGGTGCATGTTTCGTGCAAAGTCGGTGCCAAATCTACAAATCTATTGTCTTTCGGTGCATGTTATTCCACTTTTGGGGTAGGTTCACAGCCACAGCTACTACTCACGACACCTTTTAGGTATCAGTGAAAAGAGAAAAGAAGAAGATGGATAGATGCAGTGACAGAGACATGTAACAACAAAGGAAAATCACTAATTCAGACAGTTCGAGCAGCTCAAGAACGACAAATGATATAAACCACGACACCTTTTAGGTATCAGTGAGAAAGAGAAAATAAAAGAAGAAGAAGATTGCTACAATCTTGTTTCTTATGTGTTTTAAATATTTGTGAACTTTGTTAACCTCAGACGGAAGATGTACAAAAGCGGTGAGATGCAGAATGGCTCCGGCAAAAGCAGCTTTCCAGAAAATGAGGAAGATACTATGCAAATCATTTTTGACAATAGAAACAAGAAAAAGAGTTCTTAAATGTTATGTAGAGCCTTCTTAACATATGGATGTGAATCATGGAGAATAGAACAACAGACAAGAAAATCACTGGAATCTATAGAAATGTGATTTTAAAGAAGAATGTTGAGAATACCATGGACAGCTAAGAGGAGTAATGAACATGTTATGAGAGAGATCAAAGCAAAAAGAGAGCTAATTTCCAATATTAGGAAGAAACAATCATCATTGTTTGGCCATGTAATGAGAAGAGAACAACTGGAACATATTGTAACAACTGGGAAAATGAGGGACGAAGAGATAGAGGGAAGCAAAGAAAAAAGATACCAGATACCAGCACTTGATGATGATGATGATCTCTTGTGTGAATTATTTTTACTTGTTCCTCCCCTTCTCACACCAGGCGTCTATCCTACACTCGTCATTACTCATAGAACATAAAGGCACCAGTCTTGTGACGACTTATAGGGTCTATGATGTCAGTGCCAATAATTTTACAGGGCTCCTGTGAATTCTTTTTATGACAAAGTGGTCGGTATTACGCCAGTCCCGCGTATTTTTACCCTTTAAAAAATAGGTAAATTACTCTTTCTTTATGTTTATGGCGATACAGTACAGTCATCATCTTCCTCATCCGCCCTTAAAAAGATGTTAAGCGTTGTGTTGTAGTTTGCAGCTAGGCTGTTGTGATATTTTCGACTTTCAGCCCAAGGTATCCGACTTTAGTACGACATTTTTGAGTACCTGGTTGCCTTCCCTCATTAATTCATATTCGCTTGGCCAGACAGGACAGTCCGTTACTAAAAACACCGCTGGAAAGTGGAGCAGGGTCTTGGTCAGCTCTGATTTACGCCTCATCCTGATGCATTTAGTCGGCTGTGGGTCGCTGCCGCGCTCAGCTCTGTTGCTGGATAAGCCTTAGGTACCCATTTAAGGCAGGGTGAACCAGGAAGCCGTAGACTAGGAATTTAGTAATCCCTTTCACTAACAATTGAGCCATCACGGCTCCCAAATGGCTGCAACAGTAACTAATTTACACTCACGATTCGTTGAGAGGGATCAGTTTTACATAGAACATCAAGTTATAAAACATAGATATAGAACATCAAGTTATAAAACAATAGATATAGAACATCAAGTTATAAAACATAGATATAGAACATCAAGTTATAAAACATAGCTGTAGAACATCAATTTATAAAACATAGCTGTAGAACATCAATTTATAAAACATAGATATATAACATCAAGTTATAAAACATAGCTGTAGAACATCAAGTTATAAAACATAGTTATATAACATCAAGTTATAAAACATAGATATAAAACATCAAGTTATAAAACATAGCTGTAGAACATCAAGTTATAAAACATAGATATAGAACATCAAGTTATAAAACATAGATATAGAACATCAAGTTATAAAACATAGATATAGAACATCAAGTTATAAAACATAGATATAGAACATCAAGATATAAAACATAGATATAGAACATCAAGTTATAAAACATAGATATAGAACATCAAGTTATAAAACATAGCTGTAGAACATCAATTTATAAAACATAGCTGTAGAACATCAATTTATAAAACATAGATATATAACATCAAGTTATAAAACATAGCTGTAGAACATCAAGTTATAAAACATAGTTATATAACATCAAGTTATAAAACATAGATATAAAACATCAAGTTATAAAACATAGCTGTAGAACATCAAGTTATAAAACATAGATATAGAACATCAAGTTATAAAACATAGATATAGAACATCAAGTTATAAAACATAGATATAGAACATCAAGTTATAAAACATAGATATAGAACATCAAGATATAAAACATAGATATAGAACATCAAGTTATAAAACATAGCTGTAGAACATAGCTGTAGAACATCAAGTTATAAAACATAGCTGTAGAACATCAAGTTATAAAACATAGATATAGAACTTCAATTTATAAAACATAGATATAAAACATCAATTTATATAAAAATTAGCTATAGAACATCAATTTATAAAACATAGATATAGAACATCAAGTTATAAAAAATAGATATAGAGCATCAATTTATAAAACATAGATATAGAACATCAAGTTATGAAACATAGATATAGAAAATCAAGTTATAAAATATAGTTATAGAACATCAAGTTATAAAGCGTAGATATAGAACTTCAATTTAAAAAACAACACTATATAAAACATCAAGTTATAAAACATAGCTATAGCGCATCAATTTATAAAACATAGATATAGAACATCAAGTTATAAAACATAGATATAGAACATCAAGTTATAAAATATAGTTATAGAACATCAAGTTATAAAGCATAGATATAGAACATCAAGTTATAAAACATAGATACAGAACATCAAGTTATAAAACAACACTGTATAACATCAGGTTGTAAAACAAAGATATAGAACATCAGATTATAAAACATAGATTCCTAATTGGTTTCCAGTTCTTATGGCCGCTGTTTGTTGCCAGTACATGTTCTTTATTATTCTTAGATCTTTGCTGTCTACGTTTATGCTTTCTAAAATTTTGATTATTTCTTGGTGCTTTACTCTGTCAAATGCCTTGGTGTAATCTATGAAACACAGGTATAGATCTGTTTTCACCTCTATGGCTCTTTCTACTAAAGATCTTATGATATAAATGACATTGCTTGTTCCTTTATCTCTAACAAAACCACACTGTTCATCGCTAATTTCTGGACTGATTTTGTTTCGCACTCTTCGCATGATGAACCTTAGTAATATCTTAGTCATATGATTCATAAGGCTTAGTGTGCGATGATCATCGCATTCAGTCGCACCCGATTTCACAATTTGACATTACCAAAAGGAGGAATGTATTTTGACATTGAAAAAGAAAGAATGCACTTGAATAAGGCAAAAAGGTGGTAGGATATTATTTGAGATAGCTGAAAGGACGAATTTGGTCGTGTAGCTTCATAATTGGTAAATTCGACGTCTGTTGTGCAAGAACGACATGCAACCACTGGCAAATTCGAAGTTACAAACACTGCCATATGTGGAAACAATCACTATGTGTACTGTACACGTACATACGTGTTGAGAACAACAGGGCACCTATGTGATTGCCTGTGATGCTATGATATAAAAGCCAACAATGACCTATGAATCTCTTGGTAACGGTACAGACGCCATAAAATTTTCGTTGATTCTTTCACATCAACACTATCTGATACCAATATATTTACCAAACATCATTAACATGAGGGGGCCAGTGATCGGTTCTGAATAGTTTTGTTAAATATTTTTTTATGAAATCCTTCCACAATATCAAGCCAGTGTTGTCATATTACAGGTGTTGCTCGATATCAAATTTAAAACTTTGCACTTTGACAATTTATAGACCTCAAGTTTTCGACATAAACGTAGAGGGATTAAATATCTTTTGTTACGAAACTTGAAAGCAGGTATGTCAGGACCACGTGTTGCAGGACTCACTCAGATTTGAATATAAACTCGAGCTGTTCTCGGGTAATGTAGCCACTTGAAAATATCTCTCGCCGTCAAGGTTTGACAGCTCGTGCAGACATTTATCTTTCCAACATCATGAGATGTGAGTTCTTGTCTGTGCCGTGAGTTTATGTAGTCTGTGCCTTGTCTGTGCCGTGAGTTTATGTAATATGTGCCTTGTCTGTGTCGTGAGTTTATGTAGTCTGTGTCTAGATGTTGTCTTGTCTGTGTCGTGAGTTTATGTATTCAGTGTCTTGTCTGTGTCGGGAGTTTATGTAGTCTGTGTCTAGATGTTGTCTTGTCTGTGTCGTGGGTTTATGTAGTATGTGTCTTGTCTGTGCAGTGAGTTTATGTAGTCTGTGTCTTGTCTGTGTCGTGAGTTTATGTAGTCTGTGTCAAGATGTTGTCTTGTCTGTGTCGTGAGTTTATGTAGTCTGTGTCTTGTCTGTGCCGTGAGTTTATGTAGTCTGTGTCTTGTCTATGTCGTGGGTTTATGTAGTCTGTGTCTTGTCTGTGCCGTGAGTTTATGTAGTCTGTGTCTTGTCTGTGTCGTGAGTTTATGTAGTCTGTGTCTAGATGTTGTCTTGTCTGTGTCGTGAGTTTATGTAGTCTATGTCTTGTCTGTGTCGTGAGTTTATGTAGTCTGTGTCTTGTCTGTGTCGTGAGTTTATGTAGTCTGTGTCTAGATGTTGTCTTGTCTGTGTCGTGAGTTTATGTAGTCTGTGTCTTAATGTTGTCTTGTCTGTGTCGTGAGTTTATTTAGTCTGTGTCTAGATGTTTTTTCGTCTGTGTCTTTTTGTTGTCGTGTCAGTGTCTTGATGCTATCCTGTCTGTGTCTAGATGTTGTCTTGTCTGTGTCGTGAGTATATGTAGTCGGTGTCTAGATGTTGTCTTGTCTGTGTCGTGAGTATATGTAGTCGGTGTCTAGATGTTGTCTTGTCTGTGTATAGATGTTGTCCTGTCTGTGTATAGATGTTGTCTTGTCTGTGTCTAGATGTTGTCTTGTCTGTGTATAGATGTTGTCTTGTCTGTGTCTAGATGTTGTCTTGTCTGTGTCTAAATGTTGTCTTGTCTGTGTATAGATGTTGTCCTGTCTGTGTATAGATGTTGTCCTGTATGTGTCTAGATGTTGTCTTGTCCGTGTATAGATGTTGTCTTGTCTGTGTCTAGATGTTGTCTTGTCTGTGTCTAGATGTTGTCTTGTCTGTGTATAGATGTTGTCCTGTCTGTGTATAGATGTTGTCCTGTATGTGTCTAGATGTTGTCTTGTCCGTGTATAGATGTTGTCTTGTCTGTGTCTAGATGTTGTCTTGTCTGTGTCTAGATGTTGTCTTGTCTGTGTATAGATGTTGTCTTGTCTGTGTCTAGATGTTGTCTTGTCTGTGTCTAGATGTTGTCTTGTCTGTGTATAGATGTTGTCCTGTCTGTGTCTAGATGTTATCCTGTCTGTGTATAGATGTTGTCCTGTCTGTGTATAGATGTTGTCTTGTCTGTGTCTAGATGTTGTCTTGTCTGTGTCGTGAGTTTATGTAGTCGGTGTCTTGATGTAGTCTTGTCTGTGTCGTGAGTTTATGTAGTCGGTGTCTAGATGTTGTCTTGTCTGTGTATAGATGTTGTCCTGTCTGTGTCTAGATGTTGTCCTGTCTGTGTCTAGATGTTGTCCTGTCTGTGTCTAGATGTTGTCCTGTCTGTGTATAGATGTTGTCTTGTCTGTGTATAGATGTTGTCTTGTCTGTGTATAGATGTTGTCTTGTCTGTGTCTAGATGTTGTCTTGTCTGTGTCTAGATGTTGTCTTGTCTGTGTCGTGAGTATATGTAGTCGGTGTCTAGATGTTGTCTTGTCTGTGTCTAGATGTTGTCCTGTCTGTGTCTAGATGTTGTCCTGTCTGTGTATAGATGTTGTGCTGTCTGTGTCTAGATGTTGTCTTGTCTGTGTCTAGATGTTGTCTTGTCTGTGTATAGATGTTGTCCTGTCTGTGTCTAGATGTTGTCTTGTCTGTGTCGTGAGTATATGTAGTCGGTGTCTAGATGTTGTCTTGTCTCTGTCGTGAGTATATGTAGTCGGTGTCTAGATGTTGTCTTGTCTGTGTCGTGAGTATATGTAGTCGGTGTCTAGATGTTTTCTTGTCTGTGTCTAGATGTTGTCTTGTCTGTGTATAGATGTTGTCCTGTCTGTGTCTAGATGTTGTCTTGTCTGTGTCGTGAGTATATGTAGTCGGTGTCTAGATGTTGTCTTGTCTGTGTCGTGAGTATATGTAGTCGGTGTCTAGATGTTGTCTTGTCTGTGTCGTGAGTATATGTAGTCGGTGTCTAGATGTTTTCTTGTCTGTGTCTAGATGTTGTCTTGTCTGTGTATAGATGTTGTCCTGTCTGTGTCTAGATGTTGTCTTGTCTGTGTCGTGAGTATATGTAGTCGGTGTCTAGATGTTGTCTTGTCTGTGTCGTGAGTATATGTAGTCGGTGTCTAGATGTTTTCTTGTCTGTGTCTAGATGTTGTCCTGTCTGTGTCTAGATGTTGTCTTGTCTGTGTCTAGATGTTGTCATGTCTGTGTCTAGATGTTGTCCTGTCTGTGTCTTGATGTTGCCTTGTCTGTGTCTAGAGGTTGTCTTGTCTGTGTCGTGAGTTTATGTAGTCTGTGTCTAGATGTTGTCCTGTCTGTGTCTAGATGCTGTCTTGTCTGTGTCGTGAGTTTATGTAGTCCGTGTCTTGATGTTGTCTTGTCTGTGTCTAGATGTTGTCTTATCTGTGCCTAGATGTTGTCTTGTATGTTTCTAGATGCTGTTTTGTCTGTGTCTTGAAATAATATAGTATATGTTTAAAGGTTGTCTTGTCTGTGTCTAGAATTTGTTTTGTCTGTGTCTAGTGGTTGTCATGTCTGTTTCTAGATACTATTTTGTCTGTGTCTAGTGGTTGTCTTGTCTGTTTCTAGATACTATTTTGTCTGTGTCTAGTGGTTGTCTTGTCTGTTTTTAGATACTATTTTGTCTGTGTCTAGTGGTTGTCTTGTCTGTTTCTAGATACTATTTTGTCTGTGTCTAGTGGTTGTCTTGTCTGTGTCTAAAGTTAGTCTTTGATTGTGTAAATATTTTTCAATGTCTATATTTTTTCTTGTCTATTTACCGAGTGTCTGTTGTCTGTCAAGATTTTAGCCTCGGTGTTTCTAGAAGTTATGCTTTTTTCTAGTGTTTTCATTTCTATCAATAGCTTGTCTCCCTATTTATTTTTTCTGTCTATGACTAGTGTCTGTTCTGTCTGTCCTTACAAGTGTTCTTGCCTATGTAAAGCATACCACTTTTGTATGTCTAGTCTTCTGTCTATTTCAATTTTGTCTTATATGGTTAGAATTTGTTCTTCTCTGTGCCGAGTATGTGTTCTTTTCTGTGTCTGGCTTTTCTCAAACCTGTGCTAACGTTTCTATTTAGGTGTTCAGCTAGTCTGCGTCTATTTTTGTCTGCAAACTTCTAGTTTTTGTTTAGTTTTCTTTCATCCTTTCTTTTATCCTGTTCTGCTTTTTGCCGCTAGGAGTCGCAGGTCAGTTATGTTTTTTCTATCAATGACACTTTCTGTGGCTTGGTACATAGTGATATTCATAGTAAATCGTTTTATTATCTCGTAAATTCTTGACTTGGTACAGTAATACTGTATTGTTTTATTATGTCGTAAATTCTTGACTTGGTACAGTAATACTGTATTGTTTTATTATGTCGTAAATTCTTGACTTGGTACAGTAATACTGTATTGTTTTATTATCTCGTAAATTCTTGACTTGGTACAGTAATACTGTATTGTTTTATTATGTCGTAAATTCCGTCAATCCATCTTCTTCTTGGTCTACATCTATATCTTGGTTGTTCCATTTTGTTGTTATAAGCTCTTGATGCTGGTGCTGAGGGGGTTCATGCACATTAAATATACAAACCACTTTTATCTTTGTCTATCTATTCGCTGACTGGGAGAATCCCAATGTTGTTTCTGGTTTCATTGTTCTTTACATGATCTCTTTGTGTTTTGTTCACAGCTTTTCTGAGGTATCTCATCTCACATGTTGTCAGTTTTCTTTCTTGGTCTTTAGTCAGAGTCCATGTTTAACACTGATAGCAAAGAATTGGAATAAAAATATATTTTATCAAGTTTTTCTCTGTTTCGAATGACATACCAAGAAGACAGTGGTGCATACGTCATGACCACGAGTAACATGACAATGTAGGTGATGGCAGTGACTAAGGCATTCAAATGGTTAGCGTCACAAGACTACACCCACACATGTATACTGAGTGATTCGATGAGCATGATTTAAAAAAGTGGAGGCGGGCTCTGTAGGCATGCAATGGGTAGAGTCAAGGCAGAAGTAAAAATACGTAAGGTCACCTTTGTCTATCTCCATGGACATGCGAGAGTACGGGGAAATGAAAGAGCAGGCAGGTTGGTTAGTTGTGCTGTCGTTGAGGACGGGCAACCAATGGATCGGGCGGACATCATCAATGCCCTCCGAGATATGGGAAGAGCACAGGACTTCGACAAACACAGATCCACGTCACTTCTTCGGATGATAGAGGTGGGAGTTAAGATGGGCACAGCCAGAAATGAGAAGCTTAGTGGGTGTGTAAGAAGACTTATCAACCAACACGGCACTGGAGTCGTCAGTCGCTGGACGGGACTTGCTGAGGAGGGGATCTGAGCACCTATGGACATGTTCGGAGTGCAATGATGATGACCAGCTAATAACTCAATAACTCAATACCATAATACTTTCTATTTATGTCTATTCCTTTATAAAATATGTGCTGTATCTGTCTGTTTAATGTTATGTTATTATTCTATATGTTTGTTGTTTAATCTGTCTTGATTTTGTGCAGTCTGGGTCAGTAGTTTGATTATAAGTCTTTGCTAAGTTTTATTTGTTTATCTAGAGATCGTTTTGTCTGTATCCAGTCTATTTTTAAAACATCTAACATTTCTTTCTTTGTGTCAAGCTTACATGATATATCTAACATTTATTTCTATGTGTCAAGCTTACA